>PQWD01010177.1:28875-79084 GCA_019425675.1 Leucinodes orbonalis | reverse complement strand
CAAGAGGATCTTTTAAGAATCTATAATCTTTTTTGGATTTCTTAGCAAAGCGTAAGGTGCAGTTGTATTGAGTTTGAATTATAATGGTGGATGGCGCGATAGATTGAATGTGTATCTTTGCATCTATTTTCCCTCTGTTTAAATGATTTGATATTTTCTCTTGCTGTTAGTTACTGTCGAGCGACCACTCATTTGACGCGACACTTTTGGCAATTCATCTACATATTTAACAATAATGTTTTCGAAAGAGCTATCAGTAAAGGGCTTAAAGACTTGATGTTGAGGAAAGGGGCAGGCGGTGAATCCCATTTTTGCTTTTAGGTGAGGAAGTTTTGCTGAACGACTATCAATGATTTGTATCTTTTTAGCATCGGGGCATCTTTCATTGAAATGGAAGGAAGGTTAATTGTACCCATATTTAAGGGCGGTGACAAGTCTTGTATTAACAAGCTATGACCAGTGTTATTTTCAATTTTGGCAAGGTCTTTTGGTTTATTCAGCTATGTTTTGTGCCGTGAGCAGATCTCATACTCTGAGACAACAGGTTTATTAAGGCGGATCACATAACAAACTTGCAAGCTTTGTGGGAAGTTGTTATGCTGGTCGATGGGAGTGATTCTATCGATGTATTTTAACGATTTTAGTAAGATTCGTAAGGGTGTGACTAACAATTTTAATTAAATTCTTTATTGTGTGTTTAGGGGAGTTTAATTGGTGTGTTGATTCGGTCTTATCTTGCAAGCAGGTTTTAGAGTCGTATTGACGGTGTCCTATGTGCGTTAGCATTCTGAAGTGCTCAGGGGTCAATTTAGCTTTTTTGTATAATGATCATCGTGTTTTCTTACCGACTAATTATTATACCGATGATCAAGGTAGGGAGGCTTGGTGATGACACGGCGTGTGCTCAAGAGGATTGATAGATTGCCACTTGTGTGTTGGGTATAAATGGTGTAATATGAAAGTGGCATTACATACACTTTTCTCGGAAAGCCGTTCGCTCCATCTCCTTATAGAATTAATAACAATATTAATAAAAGTGTGGATTGTGGTTCGTGACTTGGAGTTTATAATGATTGACATTCGCTTTTACGTAAGAAATAATTGTTATCTAAGAAGTTTAAACTAATGTGGTTTATTATAGTACTGCGTGCATTTAACAATCTAGTTAAAATGCAGTATTCAATCTGATTCGCTCTGGTCTTAAGTATGTGTGTAGTTTGGACTCCATATATGAATCATAGACGTCAGTTTGGAGTCTGTAAGAACGGTTTTCTTTTGCGTGTCTTGCAGAGTATGGCAAAAGGCTTTTACTAAAAATGCGGCTGGATTTCTTTAATTCGGTAGTTAGAGAGTCGTAAATCGATAGATATAGTATTTTGGTACATATTACATTGTGCGCATTGATTTGTGCTGGTCTGCTTCAAAAATTAAATATAGTCTTTTTAAACGCGTCGTATTGTAGTATTCTGCTTTAACTAAACATTTTATGGATAACTTGGGTCCTTTCACCATTTGTTCAGAGACATTCAGTATTATACCTCGCATAGCCATAACCTGATTTGTCATATTAGCAAGTCTTAAGTCTCTTTGCTGGCATAAGTTGCAGTAATGAGTAGAAGTAATGAATATTTTCAATTAACGATTTTAGGCGTTTGTGTCGATCATTATTTAGTTTGTGCTGCGTGGCAGCTTTAATAAGGTAACACTAATCATGTTATTTATAATATACGTTAATAGTTGTTGTGTTTGTTTTGTTGGTGTCTAATATAAATTCGTGTGACCTTAGTTGTATATTCTGTCTCATTTTACACGATGCAATTATAATTTTTAATCTGTTATAGATTTTGGTACAAACCCCCACCCTATGTTTTATGTACCGATGATTGGTGTTAAACCGGATAAACCGATTTATAAATTTGTAATTGAATGCAACGATCACTGTTGAGCTTAAAAGCTTACCCGTGATCATTTACTGGCTACCGTTAAATAGATCCCGTATCTATACTAGATAATTAATCTGTTTATACGTACGATATTAGATTTGTAGAAATTATTATGACGACCATTGATTTTGCGGTTGTTGAGTGCAAACAAAGGTTCGGGTTCGATTCCGGGGAGTAATTTGTGTGAATGATATGTCTGTTTGGTAACGGTCTTGTGTTTTTCTTGTATAATATGTATGTTTTACAAAATGTATTATGTATTTATCGTGTGTTTAGTACCATCATAAGGCTTCATCGTTAAGCAGTGCTGATGGCGCTGTATGATGTCAGTGATATTTATTATTATTATTATGTTGTATAAGATAGGGCCTGATAATTAAAATCAGTTGTTTTTAAATGAAAGGAAAATTTTTTGCATTAACAGACGTACTCATTGGTATGACCGGATATTACATCAGTAGCATTGCTGGTTATTTCTTTTCATCTATGGGTCCATTGCTGGTTACCACATTTGCGCAGGTACCGTTAGCTTTTCCATCAGCCTCCATCGACTTTTGCAAGTCGACGGTCCATCGGTACGGGCGTCCTACGCTAAGCTTGCAAGACGAGGTTCACTCCAACTGGTCTCTCCAAGGACATGGTTCTGGACTACTGACAACCCTGCAATTTTAACTTGCGATTTGGGGGCTACGTAGTAATTTTAGTTCTCTTATTGGTAGGGTATAGTATATTATAAATTAGTTATTATATTAGTCATTTGACAGCTGTGTAAAACATTAGTAGGTAATTATATTAAATTAGACGGTGCTAATTGAGGACTGGAGTCTTCTAGTAGATTACAAACTCGAACCGGTGGTAGATTATTAAAAAACAAATAATTTTTTTTTTTATATAGGTCTAAGTGTCATCATTATTAATTTGAAAGAAAGCTTTGTTTGAGTTTGAGTTTAACAGACCTTAAGGAATTTTTGAATTAGGAAACTTTTAATTAGTATAACTATTCATCGAATCTTATTTTGTTTAGCTGCTGACAAGATTAGTGGGTAATTTTGGATATACACCGTGTAAATGAATTCATGAGTTATCAACAATAAACTTTGAATGTAACTAAATACGATATTTTATGTTTTTTGGAACTCAAGGCTTTGGTCAATTGAAATTTGCACTGTTCAGTGTGGGCTATATTTTAATCCTAAAGATTTGGGAGGCTATGCATAGTATTATTACTATCAGTGAAGACATTAATTACCATATATTCCAAACAGTTCATACTGCCATCAGATTTACAACTTACGACTGCATTACATTGTAGATTTATTAAATCGTTTCTGGGACCGGTTAGAGACAGTCTGTGACATCTATACATAGACAATAATTTGTATACCTATATCAAAGACAAGACATTTGAGGTTAGGTAGTTCATAAGTTCCGCGCGCTCGGCCGCAATGACAGTACAATGGCGGTTCTAAGCATTAAATCATAGATGGTAGCATGCCCCAGAAATCGTACGGGGCTTTTGCAGGTGCTTGATTTTTTGTTTCCGAGTTCAGAATATGCCTGAAGTCATATTTTAATGACTAGGCTGATAGTGACGTGGCTTAATATTTCTATGCGTAGGCAGATTATTTCGTTTATAATGTTTTTTTTATTTGCGTTTAAAAAATATGAGTTGATTATAATCTTATTAATGATTATTACATACAAATGTACTGAAAATTAATTTCCATCTTTCTTTCTTTTAGTACTTAATTTAATTAAACTTTTTTGCTGCGACTAAGTCAGATTGTTGTGTATTGTTTTTTTGTTAGCACTATACCTGAAACATTTTTAAATCATTTTTTTTGGTAAGTTGATTTTCACTTTTTTGGGTATGGTTTTTTTCATGGTTCACGGATTGGATTCTACTAAGTTACTATAGTATATTGTATATAATAAGATAGACTTCTTATAGGATGGTGTTAGTTTACTCGTTGTTGAACTATAATTCGCCACGATTTCACCAAAACCAATGCTAAGGCGGGAAAAATATCTTAGAGTGAGGTGCCGCTTCAGGCGACCTTATCTTGTTAAGGAAATTTTCATATGTTACATTCAAATATTTGTATCACTTGCTGTACGGGTCCTTCTGGATATCGAACCGTGAAAGAGCAGTGCTTAGCTTTTTAGTTTGGAAAAGGGGAACTTGTAAAAGGAATAGGTATAAGAGACCTTACTCCTACATATATTGTCTCGGGGTTTCAACACTGTATCTGTTATGTGCAGGGGTCTTACTCAACATCAGGTGAGAGTAAAAAAGTTTATAATAGTAGTACAAACCTTCATCTCTCAGCGATTCCTTGTCCACCATCCACGTTTGCCATCCAACTCATGTATTTAGAATCGACGTTCGCGGTAAAGAGAGCAGACAGCCGGAATATATTTCAAGCTTTTGTTCCTCCGATGCAATATGAAGAATATTGTTGTATAAACTAACAGTTAGGTCGTAAATTGCTCGCGGATCCCGCTATGGGAGGCGAGGGGTGGTTGTGATCACGACTCATTGTTTATCCACAACAAATTGCCATGGTCAAATTCCGGTGAAGGCTGACACAATGTTTTGGAGTTTTGTACCTCGTTGGCATTGAAAACAATTTAAAGAACACTTTATTAGTTGGTAGACTCGGTACTGAGTCGTCTAGGTCGGTGCTACCGCAGTGCAGTCGTCGTAAAATAGAAGTGTTTGCACTTAAAATTATTAAATTTTGAGCGTCACGTTGGTGGCTCAATGGTGTGGATTGTTGCCTTCCGGGAGGTTCGAATCCCGCCACGTTCACCAATGTGTTTTCGATTTTTTAAATTATATATGTACGTTATCTGACGCTCTTATAGTGATGGAAAACATCGTGAGGAAACCTGCGCACGCCTGCGGAGAGATTTAAAGGTTGTGCGTGAAATCCTAAAATCCACACTAGGCCCGCGTAGTGTGGTATATAATGAGCTGATGATGAATTAAATAGTTAATAAATAATGTTATTTCTCATACTTTCGTGGGGAAACCACAATCTTAACAACATCATAACTTTGGAATAACGTGACCGTTTCACTATAACATTTTGTTCTGGAGATGTCACGATTTATATAGCTGTAAATTACACTTTATTATTGAAAGGACACGCTTTTTACATACAGTGGTGTTACGTTAACAGTTAATCGCGTTTCAATACGTTATCGTTATGAATTGCTGTCCGCGTTATTAGGGTTGTCTGTTTAATTTGTCAAAACATGCAATATTTTTTTTGTAAATTGAAGAAAAATTATGCTCTGATTGATATTTATTAATTTTCCAAGTATATTTTACTTTACCGTAAAGTGTTGGGTTAAAAAAAGCCTTTATTAGTCCTTTTTTATAATAAGATTCCTATTATCTGAATATGTTATATTTGTAACAAGAACCTCGAAAATATAAAGCCATATTAAAATATGTAATATAATAAGATTAATAGAGGCCCTGATTTTTATACTGAATACCGATGAAAATATTGTGTTTTTTGTACTACATATAGTATTTTCTGTTACATATAGTACAGTACATAGTATAAACTTGAACTATTTTATGAAATAGTATTAGATACAAGATATATGTGGGTACGAATGGCAACCCTAGCAGTTAAAGTAATGTAGAGAAAACTCGTATGGTTGGCAAAATAAAACATTGATGTTTTATCATTACCTACTCTTAAATAAATATGATCGCATTTAAGGTAAGGTGTCAACTATATGAAACGAAGGTACTTGTAGTCGAGTTAATTTATTTATTTAAGGTATACAAAACAGGGTACGACCTAAGTGGTGTGATTGATTAAGATGTCGGCTCTAACCCTAAGGCTTTCGGTTCGATCCCCGGGCAATACAAACATTTGTGTGCATGAATATGTCTGTATTGGTCTGGGTGTGTTCTATGTATAATATGTATGTATTTACAAAAAATAATAATATAAGTATGTTTATCCGTTGTTTAGTAACTACCCATAATACAGGCTTCACGCTTAACTCGGGGCTAGATGGCGCTGTGTGAATGTCAGTGGATATTTATTTATCACATTATTATTGGTCTGGGTGTTTTCTATGTATAATATGTATGTATTTACAAAAAGAAAATAGTATACAAGTATGTTTATACGCTGTTTAGTTTCCATATTAAAGGATAATGCTTAGTTTGGGCCAGATGGCGCTGTGTGTTTGTTACTGGATATTTAATAATATTCAAGAAAGAAAGAAAAATATTTATTTGGCCAATAAAACTGTTACATGTTATTCCTTAAAATAATTATATTATATTACGTGGACATTTAATAATATTTTGTATTCATGGTACTAAACAAAAGTGTATTGAGTATTTACAGTGCCTATCTTAAGTTGAAGACTGTACACATTCAGTTCGTGTTCCGTACGTCATATGTTTTATTGCGTTCGTCGGTAACGTTACGAGGATTTTTTATTGCCCATCGCATCCCTTACGGGTTTATGCATGGAAACTTTTCCTCTTATATCAACATATTTTGCTTATTACAAACATTTGTGTGGACATACATGTCAGTTTGTAATGGTCTGGGTGTTTCTATGTATAAAAAACAGCTAGTTTTAATTACGCTCAAGTTTGGCTTGGAAATGTTTGGGGCAATCAATACATTTAAAAGTACGAATACACCATATTTAAGACATGAGAAGCTTATTATGCGTAAAAAGGTCGTTAAATAACGTATACTTTACTACAGTTAAGGTAATGGAAATCATAAACAAGCATTTAACACTGACCGTTTTCACGTAGTTAAGGTTTATTGAAAAATTACGGGGCATGTTGACATTTTAATGTTGACGACCATTTTTGGGGATTTTTTTTTGTATGATGGCAATCAAGTGACTAATTTTGGCTAACTTAGTAGGTAGTTCACCTGATGGTTAGATATCGCTACCTATGGGCACTAGCAACTCCAAAGGAGCATCAAGTACGTTGCCAATCCTGGAAGGGAAGGGCAAAGGAATAATCCCACAAGAACACATGACATGTAAAATGTTGCCAAGAAGACCACATAAAGTTTGCGCAGTGAAAAAGATATCAGATATCATGAAGACCCAAGCTTTTCTGAATCTTCATGACATAACTCCATGAAACTTAAAAAAACTACATAAATATGTACGGCTTCGCCGTTTCGCTACCGTGGAGGTGATGCGGTTATTTAGTTTCTGACCTAAACCTAAAGTAAGTAACGAAACAGCCAAAGGCAAAAGAAAAGAAACTGTCAGATATTGATATATTTTGCTGTACAATACCTTTGATTCCTGAATTTGGCTTGTCCTGCAATCTGTTCATTTTTGTATTCCTATCTAAATAACGGATTATAAATTTACCGAATGACCAATTAAACCCTAATTATACCTAATAATTATCATTGTACAAGTAACATTACACTAATACTAATTCGGAGCTAAGCTCATATTAATTATATGTAACTTGATTAAAGAAGGAAACTATAGGTCTGTTTGTAACAACAATATATGTAGAAATTAAGAAAATGTGTGACCGTTTGTTTTCTAAATAAATATTAAAAATTAAAAAATTAAAAGAAAAATTAGGGGTAAGAATGATTTAGATTAACTCACTCACTTGGCGAAACATTCACGTAGGTTTTATGTAAAGCTGTGTGTATCATTCCGGTCGAGCCAGCACATTTGTTACAAATAACATAAAAATAAATAACAGTAGGAAGTTATTGTTTTCCGTCAACACGGTCTCTTATATCCGGTAAATTTACTAGCCCCCGCGCTCTCATTCATAAGACAATGACACGTGGCCAAGACGCTGTCTCTATTCCAGAACTCGTCTGCTCCAACAGACGAAGGTTTTGCGACATACGTGACTGGCTCACTGCCACTTCAACTTGCTGATTCGGCAAGCTATGTCAGTAACTTTAGTTCTCTTACGAATGAAATCATTTCTGTTTTTATCATAAAAAGAGACCACCAGCATAGCTCACTACATTGTCCGTTAAGTGACTTTAAACTTGGAACTCATTCCGCAGTCGGAGTCCATGTTTCAGCTACATATGTTAGTACAGGCAGGACACATTGCTCAAAGACGTTTGTCTATATTCGATTTCTTCGATGATTAGCGGGTAGTAACAACCAAGTAACAATAGCTTCTAGCAAAGTTTTTTTGGCTTTGGAAGCAGAATGTTGAAGGGTAGCGGGTAGCAGTTTGCCTCATTCGCATTCCGTCACTCATTCAAACAGGGTTTCAATAAACCTATAGAAAAAACTTCGTATAGCACAGCTATGCTCTCTTTTTGCAAAATATAACACTTGACACTTCGATACAGTTGATGTTTCAAAATGTGTTCGACTTAATAAGGCGTTACTGGGTCGATCAAGATGTCTCCCTTATCAGCAACGCCATTCGGCGCCAATACAATCAATGTCTTCATATCTTAATCAGTACGAACTGTCCAAATAAGTACCACTTCATATTAAAGCAAATTTATTATATGGGTCACATTCATACGTATTCGCGATATACATAATTATTTAATAAAATACTGCATGAAGTTTGTTTGTTAATAATCAGTTTGTCAATTAAGAATTTGGAACATGGTTGCACTATATAGATGTATATATATAGTTCAAATGGAGAAATATTCTGTAACATACTTATGACATACTTGACGACCCAGTGGTGTAATGGTCGATACGTCGGCTGCTACATCAAGGGAGCTGGGTTCGATCCTCGGGCATTACCGTTGTGTGCAAGAACATGTCTGTAATGGTCTGGGTGTTTTCTATGTATTATATGTATTATTTCTATGTATTATATTCACAAAAAAATTATATTAAGGGAGCTGGGTTCGATCCTCGGGTATTACCGTTGTGTGCAAGAACATGACTGTAATGGTCTGGGTGTTTTCTATGTATTATATTCACAGCAAATGTATATAAGTATGTTTAACCGTTGTTTAGTACCTGGGGCTAGATGGCGCTGTGTGAATGTAAGTGGATATTTATTTTATACCTATATCATTATAATTATTATCTATGCCTAACACAGTGACAAAAATGTGTGCGTGTGAACGTTTGTTTGTATTTGTATGGTTGATTTATTTGCATAATACTCGTATCTGTGTGTATAAAAATATAGCTTTCATTTATTACGAATGAATACGAGACGTAAAATTTAAGAGTCCTCGCTTATCTATTTGAAATTGGTATGAAGAATATTTGGTCTGAAATGAAATAAAATGAAAAGAAAAATATTTGACCTTTTTTAAAAAAAATCAATTTTTTAAATAAAATATGGTCTGCATAAGTATATGGACAAAAAAGTTTTACTCTTGCTCGTCTGCTATCCATAACAAAAAAAAAGTTGCAATGTAAGATATATGATACTTGACTTTTATTATAACATATTGTAATGACCCGTGCCTATTGTTACCCCTGTCCATTGTTAAATGAAAGTGAAACTGTACCGTCAATCTCCCGCACGCGGCAGACCTAGTACTGTCCACGATAAGATATTAGAAAACGTTATCGTCCAGGTTTCAAACGTCCACCAAGACACGCTGGCCAATCTATTAATCGCATTATATACGTTTTGTAGCAAATTAAGTCTAATAGTCGTTTAAGCTGAGATTAAACGGGGTAATCGTTCCGTTGATAGACGGCAGTATAGGGTTGTCAAATATTTTTTTACATAATCGTATTAATGCGTCTGCGCGGACATATATATATTTATTTATTTAGTTGGCAAACCGTATATTAAATCAGGGTGGTTTCGAACCCCAGTCAACACAACTCGGGTCAGAGCGTTGATTTACGCTAGGATTCGGTGATACCGTGGTATAACGCCGGCCACTTGTTGCTCGGGGTTAGTGGGCGGGTTTATGAAGTTAGCAACTAAGCAGACAGCCATTTAAAGATCAGTAGCTACTGTCGCTTCGTACAGCAGTAATCCAAGTGGAAGAGTCATAAAAAATATAAAAATAATAACAATTGACGATTCAAAAGTATCTATAACAGATTTATTTGAATAAAGTTTTTTTTTGTTTGTTTGTTTGTTCAAGTGTAATTGCTATATGGGGTTTTAAGTAAATAGATAACTTGTATCCAAGAATAGAATATTATAGAATAGTATAGCAGGCAATAATGGAACAAAAGCATTTCATTGTCATATGGCCAAGTGGATAACAAATTAGAGATCATCATCATAAGCTTATTAAACGTCCCCATCGAGGGCACGAGCCTACCCCTATAGGATGTATAGGCCTATTCATCCACGCGGGCCCAGTGCGGATTAGACGACTTCACGCATACCTTTAAATCTCTTCGCAGGCACGCGCAGGTTTCCTCACGATGTTTTCCTTCACCGTAAGAGCGTCTGATAAACTTACATATAATATCGAAAATGCGTACGTGGCTGGATTTGAAACTGCACCCTTCAGATCGGAGAGCAACAGTCCACACCACTGAGCCACTGAAATTAGAGATAAAAATTAAAATGAAGAAATATCCAAGATTACTTTTTGCTTCTCTAACAACAGCTAGCAACCCTACCATGGCGTCAAGTTTTTACAACGGTCGTGCCTTTGAGTCCGCTATTTCAACTTACTCACGGGGATTTATACACGTGGTTTCTTTCGCCACTTTTTGCGTGCGAAAAAAAGTTGATCAATTCTTTTTTCGAAGGCCAATACAGGCTTCAGTAGATTATGTACTAATTAATTAACGATAAAATGAGACGGCTACTGTCAAAATGATATTTGCGTAATGAAGGCAGTTTTATGGCAATCGAGGTGCTCTTAACATATCAATAACTGCTTAATATGGAATTAAAATGTTTTAATGTTATTGTGAACGGTGAAATTGTGTATTTCGCGTTTATGACTCAATTTACTATATTGAAGTCGCGAGGATTTAACGGCCATTGGCAAAGTCTTTTTGGAGTCTCTCCAGTGAAGATCATGAGTTTCGTAACTGAACAGAAGTAAGAGTTTGAATGGAAGAAATGAATTGTGTCATGATGTCCAGCCTCATTTGACCTCTTTGACTGGCTACTAAGAATTTTGGCGAACTAAGAGCAATGACAAGGGGCTCAGAAGAAAACATTAGCAGGCGAAAAAGACGGGTCGACCGAAAGGGTGAAAATTATCCTGTATTTTTATTAAACCCCCGTTTTCGTACTGCCAAACTGTTAAAACATGCGAAAAGAAAATATATTCATGATTAACATTTCAAATCCTTTATTATTTTAATTACAAGACAAAAGGGATTAAATATTTCAATTGATCTGTGAGTTTACATCCCTATTCAAACGAAATCGCTTACCTCATTCAAAAGGAACATAAAACAATGAAGTTTTCACAGATCACGGATAAATCCCGCCAATTTCCACTGTTCACGTTATCTAGTAAATTGGCGAAGGAACCGTTAGTTATGGTGGAAATCCGTCAGTGAAAGAGGTGTTTGGTGCTGTAAAGGTCTTTAGTGGGTCTATTTATTACGACAGGTCACGGTTTCAATCTCGCAGACATCGATGAGTTGATCTGACGGGAACGGTAGTTTCGCTGGGTAATGGCCAGGGTGGGATAGCACAGAATTAACTATCTGTCCGTTGAAGCATCTCCAGGAAACTTTTAACAATAGATTTGAAACGGAACTATATTTCAGTAGTGATACGGCCTATTAGCATCCTTAAAAAACGCATACTCTTTTAAACATTTCTAGAATCTTTGGTTTTGCTAATGTTTATGAGCGACGGTATCACTTACCATCAAGTGCACCTCATCGCTCGAAGAATTATTGCGAAAATCTTTTTTCTATTGTCTGGCCTTATATTATATGTTAGGACAGTTATCAGTTATTCTTTACTAGTTTATGTAATAAAAACATATAGTGTGAAGTAATATGATTTAATATAATTGTAATGACACACTTTTGTGAGCAATACGCGGATTTATCTCAGTATTGATGTTCCGGCCGAATTTATTGTTGTATCGACAAAGGGTTTGCGCAACGCACCAGTGAAATTCGCAACCACGGATTTCGGGAATTTAATTATAATTTATTGGGAACATTTATACTTTGGGTCGGTAAATAACTTTCTTAATTCCCCGTCATTGGTATATATGAGTAATAAGCTTGAGCAATATTAGTTCTTAAGAAGTCGTGATGTAGAAGTTGACAAGCAACTGCAGCAACGATTGGTCAAAGGATTTGTGACCGAAAAGCTTCTTTTAATGTCACCATGTGTACAGACGGTCAGGACGCTCAACTGATGGTAAGTGATACACCTGACCATGACAGAGCGGCTTTGACTGAGACTATGAACTAATGGACAGTTATCATTCTCCAGCAATGCCGCACTGAGCCCGTCACCCGAGACAACAGATGTTAGGTCTTTATACTCGGTAATTTTATATTAACCCACAATTTTTTTAATTGAAAATTGTATTTAAGTGCAATATAATACGCGCACATAATTGTACGGAACTCTGGTATTTGTGCGAACGGATCGTTTTGGACGTAATAAATATGGCGCAGACGTTGACCAATTATCTGCTTCGCTCTTAACTGGACAAACAAGTTCCAAACTAGGGCATGCCTTGCATATAGGTAACGCTAATAAAGACATTCAGGATTCTCTTCCAGAATTTACTTGACAACCAATTGGCTAACTTAGTAGACTTGGTACTGAATAGTCTAGGTAGATACCACCGCAATTCCAGATATCGTCCCGTAAAATAGGAATAATAAATAACTGCATTTTTGCTCTTTTTGTAACAATACTAATTATTGTTACATCTTCTTATTCGAAACTTTGTTATCAATTTCCATGTATAACTGAAAGTGTTAAATAGTCCCTCTTAATGTCAACTACGACTAAACTCCATAAATTTGCATTTGTCGAACTATTTTAGTTTGAAAGAACCACGCTAGTTTTAATAAGTGAAATCACCGGGTATAGGAGGCCTAACATCTGTTGTCGCGAGTGACGGGTGCAGTGCGATGTCGATGGAGAATAATAACTATCTATCAGTTGTTGGTCTCCTTCAATGCCGCGTTGTCATGGTTAGGTGTATCAATTACATATTACATATTCTGTACATATTATACAATGAAAAAGGTTTTTATTGTTCAACTTTACACGACAATAATTTAAGTCAATATGATAGTGTTACGTTTTATGTAACGGCCGTCTGTATCGACATTGCGCGACTTTTGGCGAATTCGGTCGAACGGCGCCGTTAAATTATAAAACGACCGTTTCAAAATTCGAATCGTCATGTTCGATATTTGTTTGGTGAACACTCGATACTGCAATAAATACTTTTTGTTAACGAACGCCCGACGGCTGTATGATGTTTCATGAGATGGTCTGAATTAAAAAGGTCCCAAACATTTTGGAACGTTTAGAAACAAATAACCGGTTACTGCAACGACCACTAGGCTGTGTTGTCGTTGGGTTATTGTAATACAAATCTTACAATTACATACTAAGTGCTTCATGAGCTTTTATTTTTGCTAGGTTTATTATACATAAGATACATACAAATACGATGGAAAATTAGGTTAAAATTAAAAAAAACTAATTAAAAGTTGAACACAAAGCTTTTCCTAGGTACTACTTACTACAATATGATTAACGCACCAAGTAGCGTGTACTTGCATAGTTTAGTTTATGTAGAAATTAAATGAATAAACTGAAAATCCTAGTTCTACATAGGCGAGTAAATTACGAAGGTACGGACAGTAATTCTGAGACTGAAATAAGTGTATGGTATGCTAAGTAAGTGGTAATCGCAAAATATTAATAAAACTTTTTTTGTTAAAGCCAGCACTGTTGCAGCAGATCTGCTATTTATTTTAAGTTTTAGAGAAAAAATGGAAAATATGGAGGGATCTTAAAATAATGCACTGCTTATATGCATACTACCGAGTTCAAACCACTCTGCACTATTCGACAACAACGTACTGGCGAGTTTGCATTTTCTTTTGATTTTAAAATAATAAAAAAAACTTGTGTGGAACACACAGGTGGTATAACAAGCTTAGGTGACAGCTCATCCAAAAAATAATATTATACGTACACACTGGCAGCTTACTTAATTATTTTTTTGCTCGTTACGTAATCGTTCAGAATCGATGTTTGAATTACGGTTGCACGCGATCATGTCCGCCCGTTGACAGTAATTCTAGAGCAGTGCCGCCAATAAATCAGTTGGGACTCACCGGGCTTTTAAATGGTTAATTAGTCGAAATATATGCAGCCCCCGGAGCCACAAAGGTCGATTTAAAAATAACCAATCGATTTTATTTTCATCCCGTCGAATCATGATTCATGCGGTGCGAATTAATCATTCGCTAACCGAAGCTTCAAACTTACAACGGGACCCGATGGTGAGGTGTATTTAACGCATCCAGACACAATAGAAAATCTATTGTGTCTGGCGCCTTAAGGCATTATTAGCGGTCAAGGGGCTTATTACATTACTGGTTATGGCGTCGGGTTACTTAATGGTGTGGACTATTGCCTTCCGATCTAGAGGGTGCAGGTTCAAATCCCACCACGAACCAATGTGTTTTAGATTTTTAAAATTATATGTACGTTATCGGTCACTATTACGGTGAAGGAAAACATCGTGAAGAAACCTACGGACGCCTACGAAGAAATTCGAAGATTGTGCGTGAAGTCGACCAATCTGCATTGGGCCTGCGTGGTCGACTAAAGCCTATATAACCTTTTACGGATAGGCTCGTACCCCACGGTGGGGACGTTTAATGGACTGATGATGATGACCATTACTGGTTGATGATTTATCTGACTTATTTTAACCCATAACAGTGTACTGCTAGAACTAGCCCTTTCTCCAGATCATCATTATCAGGAGCCTATGCATCAGGACCCACTGCAGTTCACAGGCCTTACCTGTGGCTATGGGAAGACTGAGCCGTAACCCACCACACGTGCCCAATGCGGATTGGTGGAAGTTAAAGACTACTATCCTAGTATAGCAGCCGACGGCTTAAAGTTCCCTCCGAAGCAACCCCCCGTATCAACGGTCAATTCGTCATTCTTTTCTGATAATCAGGTGCTTCAGCCTGTCCTTACCAATTACAATCAGGTGCTTCAGCTGTCCTTACCCAACTACAATCAGGTGCGTCAGCCTGTCCTAACTAGTGTTGCCTGAATTCAGTCTTGGTCTTGCAATCTTGGTCTTGTTCTTGCATTTCTAGATACTCTAGGTGGTAGACTCGATACTGAGTCGTCTAGGTAGGTACCACCGCAGTGCCAGATATCATCCCGTGAAACAGGAGTGTTATGCACTTTTGTGTTTCGGGATGAGGCCACTGTAGCTAGTGAAATTACCGGGTATAAGAGACCTAACATCTGTTGTCTCGGGTGACGGGCGCAGTGCGGCATTGATGGAGGATAGTAACTGTCTGTCAGTTGTTGGTCACCTTTAATGCCGCTCTGTCATGGCCTGGCGTGGCACTTGCCATCGGGTGAGCGTCCAGACCGTTCTGTACACTTATAACAGAAAAAAAAAAAATTCTCATCAAATCTTCAGACATTTATTAATCGGATTGGTCTTTACTACGTTAGTTTAAGCTCACAATGTTCCAATTCTAATATGTTTTCAAATCTAAAGTAAACTTTTATAAATAGCAATAGTCTTGTAGGTGATTGCAAGACTTGCAAGATCTTGCTGCAATACCAAGACCAAGACTGGGAGCGCAAGTCCAAGACCAAGCCAGGTCTTCTAGTTGCATTAGTCCGGTTGTTAGTTTGGTTGACAGGACTACTGCAACTTTTTAGTTGCAATAGTTCGGTTCGAACTGAGCATCGGACTGTTGCTGTTATTTAGTAGTAAGAGTTCGGTTAATAAACGATATTATATTATTATATTTAATCTGTGTCCTAGCATTACTGCATATTACCGCATTTACTCGTACGAGGGCTGCCTTTTAAGCGGTCGTTCCCGTTCATTACCCCTAGCTTTGCCCGGTGACGAGAGGGAATTTGAATGGGAAATGAAACAAAAAACTAGCTTTACCTTGGTGATGGGAGAGTATTACCTCGACTGTGACTGTTTATATTTCTATAAGTATTATAATTATCATCTTCCCTCTTCAACCTATTCCAGCCCACTCTCAGGTCTTCCCCGTTTGCTCACCAGATATAAATAAAATTGTAAAATGAGGATGAGGAGACCATAATTATGTCGGAAATGTCCGATTAATACTTTTCAGTGGACAGCATTTTTCATCAGTTCAATAAATTCATAATTTCACAACAGAACCTCTTAGTTATGTATGGTCCCCTAGTACCATATACGAGTACATGCGCTAAATATATTCAAATTCAATTTTTTTATTGCATGTCACATTACATTGATAGGATGGTGCATATACAGGTTTCCCAGTAGGTATACATGTGATGCCCTGCAAGGGCATAGCCACAGACATCCGAATATACAATTAGACTGGACAAGCCGCCAAGTTAGGCAGTCCCAGTGTCGCAATTTCTTTTCGATTCTTACCTGTGAAAAGTTATTATATTTCTTGGTAAATTTACTGATTCATTGTGATGATGGCATGTTAAAATTGCACAGGATGGCATTTTGGGAAAAAACAGTAATTTCTTCTAATATTCGTGCGTTGACTCGTCTCACAGAGCGTAAACTGGCAGCCAGTGTATGCTCGTTGAGCTTACATTTGTCCCACTTAAAAACGCGGCTTGCCCCATCTCCTGTATTGGGAAATCTGTGGGCATAGTATATTGATGGGAAGTCTTACTAGATTTCTTAAGAACTATACATACATGTAAATAAATAAAATATAATATAATATCCTTTATTAACCGAACTGTTACTACTTAATAAGTAGCAATAGTCCGGTCAGTTCGAACTGAACTATTGCAACTAAAAAGTTGCAGTAGTCCGGTCAACCGAACTAACAACCGGACTACTGCAACTAGAGGGACCAGGTGTATTGGCGCAAGAACAAAACCAAGACTGGCTAAGTCTCGTCTTGTTCTTGCATTTAGGCTACACTAGTCCTAACCCAACTGAAAAAGATGGCTCAAAGTTACTTTTGGCTATGGGGTTTCCTCGCTAACCCACTGGTTAAAAATTCAAACAATCATTCTGGGTTTAATCCTTGTACAAAAAATTATTTTAAATAAATACGTAAAATACTTATTATTCTCAATCAATAGAAATAAGGAAAACCTGCGAATAACAAATTATACAGTAGCAACTTTATCAACGCTCTCACCTTGACACGTCGGACCAGACTGAACCCCGGACTTTCCGACTGGTTTGCGCAAGCCGGTGCATTTTTGGAAATCTGGTTAGCGAGAGACGGAGTTTTTTTGGATCAAATTGTGGTGTATCGGATAAGGTATGCGATACATTTTTTTACTGACTGAGCCGACGACTTGTTCGTGTCTAAATAAAAACCTAAGTTGCTCTTTACCCGTCCGGACAAATTGATAGAGCCGTTCCAGAGATCAGCAGAAACAAACATACAGTCAGAGAGACAAAAAATATTTAGATGTTTTGTAAAGTGAAAATTATTTGCGCCAAATAAATATTTTTCTTTCTTACTTATTTGTGGAGATCGGTAAGTGTTTAAGATCTAGTTTTTAGCGCATAAACAATTTCGTATCTTTATTTTTGGATGTACATAATTTAAAAAAAAACTAATTGACTTTTGGAAAAGAATATACTATTTAAATTGCCTACGGTCGTTATTATGACTATGAAACATTTTATTCGTTTATATTCAGCTTTAGAGCTGCCTGAAAAACAGGTTGTCAACTAGTTCTGGCAAAATGTGACTTAGTTGTTTAATCGAAATGTGCTTGTAATGAGTATAAAATATATTGTTTATATATCAATAAATCATATTTGAAATTGCTTTACAAACTTTCAATGCTCGTCATAATAAATACACCTATTAAACAAGGAGAAACTGAACCACTGGGCCCTTAAATCATAGGGCTATAATAATTAACTTAACAGGTACTAACCTAGAAGCCGTGGGCAGTAAAATTAGCGAATATGTAAAGATACAAAGTTTCATTCTACTCGGGAGGTCTACTGGTTTTAGCTGGGAAGTTTAATCAAGAATACTATATGTAAGCAATGATGTAAAAAATAATGGATTATTGAATAATGGATTTTGCTCACAAAACAAAAAGAAAAAAGTGTTCCGAATGCAGTGACAGCACACATACACATATTTCGAATTTCGAACACATTTCACACAAAAGAGTACAAGCTGTACTCTATTCGGCGGTTCGTTTTTGAGGCACAGATGGCGTATCTACCTTTATATATACAGAATATCATTGTATTTAAGCTTGTTAAAGACTCGTTAATTTAAATGAACTGAAATTAATCAGGTTTATTCGATGATGAAAGATTGATTTCTAAAATAATAAGTTTGGTTATCATCAATGGCTCTGGATCCCGCAGGAAAACGTCAGTCTGTGCGATTTTCTCAGTTTATTTAGGACATTGCAGGCTTTACCACATTGTCCGAAAATAAATATTACGTACTTATGTAACCATTGAACTTTAAGTTTTAATGGTTGAATTTATTTATTGTACTTTTAACTAATCAAAACATTCATGAAATAACACAGGAAAATATTTCGACATGGGGAATTTGTTTATTATATATCTGCTTCCCAAAAAATGGCAGGACCTATTTTTTTTTATTTACCAGACTAAACATTAAAGCTCAACAGCCTTTTCAAGTACCTAAGATAAATGTCTCAATTATTTACTTTCGAAAATGAAGAAAATATGTGTATTAGCATAGGAGATAGGGCGACGCGCGTTTCTCCGCTCATTAAGGAAGGTTGGATGGAAAAAAGTGTGGCGGCTTCGTACATATCGCTCGTTGTTGCTTCCCAGAAGCTTACGGTTATACAACGCGTCTAGCGCCAGATTACGACCAGCAATCAGCAAAGGACCGGTCCTTTTACGCCTTCATGGAATCTATAAATAACCATGCTGGCCAGAAATTTACTACAATATCTGCTTTAGATATTGCAAAAAAACTTATTATTTATTTATAATTTTGGAAAAAAAACACATACTCACATAGACATGTCTAGATGAGAAAATTACATAGTTTCTAACTCTTAACACTTACAAAGTCACTTTCGAAGATGGAAGTCTGTAAATAACAACACATACTTCTTAGTTAGTCACTAAGCAGCTGGTAAACTTCAATAACTACATACATATTAAAAATTAAATAATTTAAATATGTTTTTGTTGGTCTTTGAATTATTAACAAGTATTTGTTTTAGCTCAAAACTTTATCTTAAAGTTTAAATAAATAAATCTTAAAGCGGTCTGTAATGATGATGAGAGCGGTTAAAGTATTGCCACTGTCATAACGATTTTATAAAAAATATTTATTCCATTCAATTGATATATTACGAAAACATGTTTACGTTTAAGTCAATCAAACCAAAAACAGATTTCGAATCTTCAAAAATCATCGCAACAAGCACGCGATGATATTCCGACACCGAGATTCTGACATATGAGAAAGCATGTCAGCAACATGGCATTTCACTCTGTCAGTCGTTTACCAAAGCAAACATGAAATATAATGTAAATGTAAAATGCCTTCAGTTGAAAATTTAAAGCGAACACAAATCATCCTTTCTCAGTCACAAAACCTTTTGCGCCAAACAATTTGGTAGAAGAATTTTCAATTGAGTAAAACGGAATGGTTTATAGACACAGGAGATTTCAACAATAGCATAGAGCAGATTTTGGATTAAGCTATAATAGACTCCTTATAGCTCGCGGGTAGGAGAGCCGAACTACCTCTATACTATAGGTCGTGGTTAGACAACCACAAAATTTAGTAACAATATCGATAATCTTATCGATATGAAGAGGTGCTGCGCTTAGGCTTGCCTTTTTTAAAAATAAAATATATTCATGTCCGTTAAGAATAATAAACAGTGTTTTATTTATTCATTATTTAAAATAAAGTATTGTTGAACTTTATCTGTTTTCAACAGTGAACAGTATGATTTAGTATAAATCAGTGTGAAACTTTTCGAAACAGTATAGTTGGCAACCCTGGCTGCGCTGGAGCAAGCGTGTAGTTATGATTAATTATTCATTGGTTCAACTTTTTTTATTTACTATTATTGTTTCTTATATTCACTGCCCGGCGTTATACCCAACTGAATAACATAGGTCATTCAACAAAGCTTTTCAGTTTTGGCACTGTTATTGTTTATTTCTTATAAATAACTTAAAATATGATCATACATCTGTAAACCAAGATAAGATTTTTTAATGATACAGTGTATTGCTTACATTCGCAGCTGAGACATGGACACTGACTGCGGGTTTGGTTCACAAGTTCAAAGTCACTCAACGCGCAATGAAGCGAGCCATGCTCGGGGTTTCTTTTAGGCATAAGATCAGGAATGATTTTATTCGTAAGGGAAATTTGGGAGACCTATGTCCAGCAGTGGACGCGATAGGTTGAAGAGATAGAGAGATAGTACATTTATTTAAATGTTATGTATAATTAATTAATTCCCCAAAAGAAGTATGCCCTTTGAATCCAGACACAATCGAAAATCTATTGTTTCCGGCACCTTTAGGTATCATTGGCGTTCAAAGGGTTAAAAGTATAACACAATTTGTAATTAAATCCCCTGTCGAAGTCTTAAGCAACAAATAATATTTAAATTTAATCGCGTTTCGCAAATAGTTTCGCATGTCAAAACCTGTTTATTAACAATAGACACGGTGTTCACACTTGCCTATTAAACATATCTCACTTCATCTCTGTACAGTCGAGTGTTGTTACTACACTTCGGACTGTATCTATTACCAATGATCATACAATTCTAACAACGCTATTAGACAGGTACAAGGTAACACGTGCTGCTAAAATGTATTTTTGTGAAATAACAATAAAAACTTATAGGTATTTATTTCAGGATTTTCAGGTAAGTTGCACCCATAAAAATAGTTTACGCGGGCTCAGTGCGGTTGGCCGACTACACAACCTTTGAATCTCTTCGTAGGCGCGCAGGTTTCCTCACGATGTTTTCCATCACCATAAGAGCGTCGGGTAGACGTACATAAAATTTCGGAAAAGCAATAATACATTAGTAAGTGGCGGGAACCTGCACCCTCCAGTTCGGAAGGCCCCAGAGCAATAAGTCACCGATGCTCCACAGAATGCAGTCCACTGCTGGACATAGGTCTCTCCCATTTTGCGCCCGATATCCCGGCCCTCCGCTTTCCTAATCCAGCCTCCACCAGTGACCTTTCGCAAGTCGTCCGGCTGGAGGGAGTCCTTCGTTACGCTTGTCAAGACGCGGTCTCCACTCCAAGACTCGTCATTAACGAAAGTGAAAAATTGTTTGGCATCTAAAACAGGATGACCTGGAATGTACAGAAATAGGTTATTGTTGTCAATTTTAAATTTATTTTATGGAAGTGCTTTTGTGTTATCTTCGACATTTTCTATTTTTGTGTATTAGAAGTATTGAACGTGGGCTTTACTGTTTTTTGTATTTGTATCGAATCGTTATATTGCAGTTACTAAGCAGTTAATTTCCAAGCAATAAACATAATTGGTTTTAATTTATATCATTGTAAATTTTGCTATCTCTTTGGGACATACGGAAATATTTTTAATTTTCAGAACAATTTAAGTCCTTACCCAAATGTAGAGTCTTAACCATCCCATTATTAAATCTAAATATAATAAGTAAACTTTCGAGTTTTCGTTGAGTACTTTATTTTAGTACGCTAATGGACTAGACCTCACCGCATATTTAAATGAAAATTAAATTTTATTTCCGCCAACACTACCCTGCGCCATCCGAGACGACAGATGTTAGGTCTCTCATACACTATAATTTTACTAGCCACAGTGCCCTCATACCGAAACACAGAAGTTCAAAACATTCCTATTTTACGGGGCGATATCTGACACTGCAGTGGTACCTACCTAGACGACTCAGTACCAAGTCTACCATCTAGTACTTGACAAGGTAAAGGAAAAAAAGTTTGGGGAACGGGGGTAGTGGCTTGTGCCTCTGGTAACGTCATCATTATCATCAGCTCATTAAACGTCCCCACCGAGGGGCAAGAGCCTACCCGTATAGGGTGATTAGGCCTTAGTCGTCCACGCGGGCCCAGTGCGGATTGGACGACTTCACACATAACCTTCGAATCTCTTCTCAGGTGTGCATGAAGGTTTCCTCACGATGTTTTCCTTCACCGTAAGAGCGTCGGATAACGTACATATATTTTCGAAAATTCTGGTAACGTCACTTAATCGAAATAAAACATAATACTAAACTACTGATTCACGTCCGTTTTCTGTGTGGCCGCGGTATTACTTCGGTTGACTCGTATTTAATATAACATTTGTTAGTCATAAACATTTGAACGTTTAAATTGTCTAATGTATTTACGTAAACATGTTCTAACATTTGACAGTGTCGCCATCTTTGATTTTTAGACAAAGTTAATAGTTGTAGTAGAGTCACAAAAAATATGATAATAGTAACAATTGACGATTCAAAAGTATCTGTAACAGATTTATTTGAATAAAGATTTTTTTCTTTCTTTCTTTCTTTCAGTTGGTCTTTAAGCTTCCGGTTAATATTACATTTACGTATATTTTATGAAATTACTGTACTATATTAAACTAAGTTGTCAAATGGCTTATGCTTGTTTAAAATGTTTGTTATAATTGTATCAAAATGTAATAGTCTCAATATAACATTTATTCAACCGGAAGTGGTGCAGTGGCGCCACCTTTATGAACTTTTGTTGATTATTTATTAAAGTTATAATGTTGACTTCCGATTATATAAATACGGATTGTAAGTATGCATTTGATGAATTCTCTTGTAAAGTGTGAAAGAATAAACATTTCTTGTGGAAACTGTTTTACTGTTTTTATACATACTATCGCATTAATATATATAGAAAATTGGTCCAAAGGCAACGGCTTGTTCTCGCCGTCGAGTTAACAAAGCGACAGAGATGAGGTCACGTGATTTGGCCGCCGTTTGCCCAACATTATTATCGGTCCCACCGCTTAATTAAGCCCACGTTAAAACGCCATAAATGACAAATGGTAAGCAATTACCGATTGACCGGTTCGCCCGCTATTGTATTTATAATTTTATTTAGAACATTCGATGTTTACTTCGAGGGCTATTGTCTAAGCAACGGAATAGTGACGTTATGTTTTAATAACCTTTTAACGGTTTGTATTCCAGACATAGTGGAGAATCGATTGCGTCTGTGGATTTGACTGTATGCAGCGATCAAACAGATAAATAGTTATCAAACAGATCACTAGATGTTGTATGTTATTTTTTGAACTGATTACTGCTGTTGGCCGGAGATGGCATTTACAGCTTCACTGATAATCATCTACAGTCAACAAAAAGGAGTCACAGAAGTGCCTAAGAAAGAAAAATATAAAATTTAACTAACATGACAATTATTATGAATTTACACGGTAACAGTAAGACAATATCATGCAAGAAAATATTCGATATGAAAAGACTTTGTCCTAACTGTAACGGACGGAGCAGCAGCTTAAGGCTGAGAGCCATCTGCGCTCGCCTCTTGCCCGGTGAAGCTGTAAAGGCCATCTGCGGCCAACAGCAGTAGTTAGTTCGAAAAAAAAAGGAGCAGCAGCGGTAAGTGTTATTACATACATATTTAATGAAGTCATTAAATCTGTAGAACCAGACTTATTTAACACTAGTGAGGATGCAGCGAGGGCAGCATGAGGCGGGCAATTCTTCAACATATGCTATTTATATGTTTTTATAAGCTAATATCCAAATAAATCATTAAATAAATGGTATTCCGGCAGAACTACTTTAATGTTCAGTAGAATAAATTGTCTAATGGATTGTATATTTCCAATTAGCAGCAAATAAAATACTTTAGAGGACTTCCATGTTCTATGTTACAGGGGTTGGTTTCCGCACTTAGACCTTGAAGTGGACCATTGTGCGTAAGCCTTAGTGGTCTTGATTTCAATTCATCTCTTTTCATATAATTATAAGCATTTTTTATTTAATTTATTAGTTAGGTTCACCAACAACATAACATTAGTGTTATATTAAGAATATTAAATTGCAATACACCATATGATCTAAATGTTAAGTTTCGTACAGGTAAACACAACATTCTTATTTTTAAAGAGCTTCTTTTGAAATATTATATAAAGGTTAAATGTGCTACTTATAACTACTAATAATATTATTAATATAATGGAAGATGAAATTAGAATTATGTCATGCATGGCAGTTAAGAAACGACCAGTGTTAGCCTGATGGCTATACTATACTTACACGATAAGTAAGACACGTCAGAATTTAACTGCGATGTAAAGACCCCACGCTGCAAGATTACCGACTTGTTCTTATTAAAAGGGGGGGTTTAATCCCCGCACATGTCAAGGTGAGAGCGACCGCGTCTCTGAAATCTAAACCTACTTCGCCCACGCGCTATACGTATGGCCTTGCACAGCAGTGGCGTGCACTCCATATATGCAAATAAGCAGTGCATACCCTGTGCGTCCAGACAACCCGGAAAATCACCATCATAACAAATAAATTATTCGCCATTTTTCCTCTACAAATTTGAAACTATAGACGATCTTCTATCAAGAACAGCATTTAATTTTACAAAAATGGAAATTATTTATTGTTTTTGCGATAAGTGTCACTCACTTTGTATACCCTACTCATAATCTCTGTGCAACAGTAACAAAATCAGAACCAACACATGGCAAGCGCTTAAGCTGTATAACTACGAGTTATAATTTCATAAATTTTTCAGCTTACCCGTATAGGGTGTACGAGTATAGACCGTAATCGTATACGCAGGCGCAGTGAGGATTGGCCGACTTCACGCACAAGCTTTTAATCTCTTCGCAGGCGTGCACATGTTTTCCTTCATTGTTAGACAGCATCGGACAACGTACTTAATAATTTCGAAAATTCGAAAACACATTGGTACGTGGCGGGATTTGAACCTGAGCCCTCTCAATTGGAAGGCAACAGTCCACACCATTGAGCCACCGACGCTCACGAATGATTATATATTATATATTTTTCAAAATGTTATAGATATTTCATCAAATAAAGTTAATAATACAATGAAAATAATATAGGATGGCTATGATAAAATTGGGCTGTTACTAAAGAAAGATAGGCGAAGAAAGAATCGACTCCCAAATGTCGGTGCATAAATGTAAACTAAGCCAAAAGATATTATATTAGGTCACCTAGACCCCATGCAAAACCCTAAATCGAGGTTCTAGTCCTACTTTGGGACGCTCTTAACTCGTATAAACTTTTATTTTATCCAGCATTTGCCCAATGAAGCTGTGAAGGTCATAGGCGGCCAATAACAGAAAGTTCTTCCGAATAAATATTTTCCATGACAATTACAGTGTTAAAAACAAGTTACGATTTCCGCATTAGCCATAACATCTATACTCAGCACCTTGACCCAAGCCTCTCCTATTCCGGTGATATTGGTTGAGATCTCCAACATGAATGCAGTAACGAAACGAAATAAGGATATCAATCGTTAATCGCATTGCGCACGCGGCGAGTGGCAAGGAGGCTGCGCAGGCGCATGCAACGCGCAGTCGCGCGCCGGCCGTCGATTAAACCTCACGTCTATGGCGGTTTAATTCGAATAACGCACGAAATTATTTACGATAACGCATAAATATCTGATTGAAACCAGTGAACTGTGACTGCAGTGATGTTCGGACTGGTGTGATCGTTAATATGTCGGGTTGAATTTTTCATGACAATAAGTGTCAAAGTTTTTTAAACTGTCCAAATGAAGATGACAGTGAATCGTATAAGGGTGGTGGTCTTAGGGAGTCCGCGTAGCGGGAAATCTGGTTAGTATATCGGATTAATTATTTATGATTTAAAAATCATATTCCAAAATATGATTTTCATAACAGTAAGGTAGGTATTAATTAATGATATTTTTGTAAAATCCGAAATAAATTATAAAAAAATAGACAAATAAAAAAATATCACGTTAACGAAGCACACAATAATTCGCTATTCTCAATATCTGAGGAGTAAGTAATTATAAGCGAATTATTTTGAACAAATTTTTTTTATAGATATTACTTAATAATATAAATAACATTTATCTTAAGTCGGTACATTTTATTAAGAACGTCAGATGTAATGATATGCCTATCTAGACGAAAATGCTTTATACTCAAATAATAGAACCTTAAGATATTTTTTTAAATTATTTCTGTATCATAATCATCAACATATTATAAGGGTTAGTCATTTAATTATCGCGTATAAGAATTTCCACTATTTATATGCAAAGATTAATATTTAGTTTACAAACTGTGATAACAATGTTATCACCACATTCCATCTGATGTTTAGTCTCAATGTCAGCTTGTGCAAATGCTGTTTTGTTTTGTTTGATACTGGATCTAACATTTCCTAGCGAAATTATTTCAATGAAAGCATTGTGAGACAAACAAATGAGTATATGTTTTATTAACCGATTGCAAGATAGTAGTAGTCAATAAACTAGAGCACGTGGATTTATTGCGCATAATAGTACTGATCTTTGTTGGAATGGTTGGATATGAGATGAAGTTTACTTATTATAAATAGATAGTTCAATAATTATAGGAATAATGTTTTTCTGTTAGTAAAATATAATTTGAGCTATAGATTTAGTGCGATTCTCTGGAGCCCAAAAAATGCATTGTCAGAAAACAAAATCGGTTAATCAAAATGCCTTTATTCAATTAAGATCCATAAAGAAAACCTATGAAAGACAAATGAAGCTGGTTCGGATTGTAGTTTATCCACTGGGAAGAATCCAGTGAAAAGCTTGTAGTTAAGCTTTAAAAAAGTGTTTTGTTTCGAATCAAAATAATTTACATAGAGAAATCCTTATAAATTAAAGAATAGTGAATTGGAAGCGAGACGGACACTGTGACTTTCAATTTTACTTTTATGCTTCCTTCTGCTAAGCGTAGAGAAACTAAAGGAATCGAAAGAGATATCTCTAAGCTTCCTTTACGGTACCAGTACGTAGAATAACAGGGTTGACAATTATATTCTAATTTGCAGTCAAAATACTTAAAATTATTTAAAAAAGCGAGTTTGCTAGTTCAAAATGGCGAATAAACGGTGTTTCTTGTGCTTATTGTAATTCCCGCTAATCATTTGAGTGGCTCTTACACATATAATATATTTTTTTATTAGTAAACTAATTATTTTTATTTATATTAACGTTCTGACTTTGATTTGGCAGTGTTCGATATGCGTACCAAAAATTTGTGTATATTACTCACTTTTGTGTATAATGTCCTAGTTATAAAATGAAGTTGTTTCAGTAATCAGATTTTTATTCATATTTACTTATTACTCATACATTGTATTGATTCGCCAACCAATGTCAAAGTTCAGTGAACGACGCAGACCAAGGTCTACACTTTAAAAGTATTTTTTCACTGGTTAAGCAATTGCCCAAGTATTCTTTGTATCAGAAAATCAGTCACAATAACTCACTTGTCTTGTGCAACCCAAATTTAAGATAATTTTGTGACTATTGATGCGATGCCAGTTTACAAAATAATAGGATAATTTATTCATACCATTAAAATTATTTTTCTTAGGACGAGTGAACGGAACGGTTAGTTCGCTCGCCTGTTGATGAGTGATACGCCTGACCATGACAGATGCAGTGTTTAAGAAGTAAAGTGTAATAACCCGGTAATTACAATAGCTAGTGACCTTATCCTTAAACACAGATGTGCCTAAAACTTCTATTTTTCGGAATGATATCTTGCCCCCAAGATACAGCTTAGATTTGTTTGGTAATTTGTTTTACAAAAATCACATTTTAATACGCATTAACATAAGTATCGACCTGATGGAAACTTTGTATAAGGTTAAGGTTAAAAAAATATCGTCAAAAAGTTCCATAACCTCCTTTAATAAACCACCTCAATAAATAACGTACCCGTAAACGCATATTGCTGTAAACTCATCGCACGACCCACATTCGTTTGCCCATAAATCCCAATATTAATTTAAATAATAACTGCACCATAAGGCTTCCTACGCAACGGCACTTTACGGCAATATCTATACACGGTCCATAAATACTCCGATGATCATTACGGACAGTAAGTGCGTCACTATAACATAGTTGCAATCGTTAAATAGGTGGTGTGAAGCACGAAATAAAAATGCTAGAAAATATTGCAGGCAAACGAGGGAGACCACGAATTTAGGTCCTGCGTGGTCTATTCTTTCGTCGTATTTTAAAATGTGTTACAAAGTCAAATTCAATAAATAAACAAATTAATTTCATATCATTCATCGTTAAAGGTTGTTCAAGAGTTTTGAAATATAATGAGATCTAGAATTATGAAAAAAATTTGAATGCAATTATTTATTGGCTTGTGTGTGCAACATAAACTTATGAGCTTACTGCAATAAGTCTTTAAAGTATTCAAATAATAACCCAATGTGAAGTTAAGTTAGTATTATTATATATCCATATCCGACCAATATAACATGCAAAACAATGTAGCACACATCATGATATTTTTAATTATGAAACCTTCGAAAGTTAAACTGAGTCATATTCGTAACTAAAATATAATAGGTACTCTATAAAAAGCGTGTAAAAAATTAAGTAGCATCTGTTCGATTCCGAATCCGGAATCGGTGCGAATGTCTCTCGGGCTTAGGGTTGCCACCTGATTTGCAGTTTCGGTCTTCAGGTTTCTTTTCTACAGTTCACAACTATAGAGTACTGAGGGATTCAGATCGTAACTCGCCATTGGATGCATTAGCATATTACCAGACCCTCGTTTGATAGTAGGTACCTTCCAACTTGTGTTGGTCAGGCTGGTTTGGATGTATACAATTGTAAGCTTCAATGTTATGTAATTTTGGACAAAATAAACAGTTCAGTATTATGTGCATGTGCACTAATGTAATGTTAAAATAGACATTTAATAAAATGTTTTTTTTTATGAGTGAGCGCGACGCATATGCGAAAATAATAAATGGCTGTGAATGCCTCTAGTGGATCCGGCTGGTAAGACTTTTTATTTTATAGTTTAGATATAATTTCATGTAATTATAGTTTTTAGATAAGTTACAATTCAGCAGCACTACTATATTGCGTATAGCGTTGAGAAAGGAAAGTAGAAATTGTTCAAACACTACAAAGGGCGGAGTATCTGACTACTGAGATGCAGAATCTCAATTTTAAGGGTGTATGTTTAATGTATCCGTTACGATACAAACCATACCAACTTATTGTTAAGGTAGGTAAGCGTTAATTTTAGGTTTTTTTTTATTAAAACGGCTGACACACTTAATGTTATAAAGAAAGTAGGAATCTTATTTACTTTAAGGACTAAATCATACCAATTGTTGACGGTGGCAACCCTACCGGCCTGTACTTGTTACGCTTGTAACGTAACGTACGTGTGTGGAGCAATGACCCCGCGGCCGCGGCGATCGCGAGCTGTATTCCCAAAACGGTCGAAATTCACGTGCTCCACACGAAATAGAATAAGAAACGGTGTTACATCTTAAAATGGATTTAATAAATTATTTTAATGTCATCATCTTCAAAAGACACATAATTATCTATTAAAACGTAATACAGTAGAAAAAATGTGATAGCAAAGAATTAAAGAGAAAACGAAGTCGGAATTCCATGCTTAAGAAGATTATCTTGACCTTAAAATTCGTGAACTACATATGCTCAATGACATAACCCTCTCAGGGTTTATACATTTTACTACAAGCCAAGAGCTACACGGTAGCTAATGGAGTATCGCAAACAAATTCTGTTGAACTATCTTCAAAGCTTTTCCATTTTTATTCTATGATAATTAAAGAGGGTGTATAAAGCTTAAGCTCCCTATGCAACCCCACTACCATAGCCCCTGTTGAGGTCAAGCTGACAAATCTTCCCTATTTCGATGGATATTTGACGGGAACAACCAGAAGTTCCCATTGCAATAGTAGCCGGTGGAGGCATATGTACCTTGCGGCGACTTATCTTCATCACGGATCAGAAAAACAGAAACGTATTTGCCCCAACGAAGGACGGGAAAATTTAACTTTTTTTGTTAATGGAGGGGGGTATGAGGGTGTCATGTCGGTTATTATGGAAGATTCTAAAAGTTTTAGGGTTTATATATAAGACGCTTTTGACACCGTCAACATTACAATATGTTATTAATTTTCTGTCTTACGAACATTGGTTAGTGTGTCAGAACTGTAGAGAGAATTCCAGATTGGTTTCACCAAGGGTTCCGGGTTTGATCCCCGGGCAGTGCAAACATTTGTATACAAGTCAGTTTGTATTGGTTTGGGTGTTTTCTATGTATAATATAATAGTCTGGACGCACAGGGTATGCACTGCTTATTTGCATATATACACGCCTCTGCCGATAAATATAAATTATAATCTATCGTGGACATAACCCTAAAACCGACACAACATTGCCAATACCGGCGAACTAGATCGTTACACTTACAAGTGGTTATTTTCGTCGCGGTAGAAAGTGGTCGATCGATTCCCGCATAGACCGATAGCGCTTCTGAGCCACGTCTATAAGTTGTTTTCCAGAGTTGTAGCGAACCGTCTCGCCATTAGCCTTGACGAATTCCAACCACCGGAGCAGGCTGGGTTTCGAAAGGCTACAGCACCGTGGACCACATCCATACTGTTCGGCAGCTTATACAGAAGACCGAAGAGTATAACCAGCCGCTGTGTATGGCATTTGTGGACTACGAGAAAGCCTTCGACTCCGTCGAAACCTGGGCTGTTCTGGAGGCTCTGCAGCGATGCGGTATCGACTGGCGATATATCGAGGTGATGAAGTGTCTCTCCAACGCAGCGACGATGACCGTTCAGATCCAAGACCAGCGGACAAGACCCATCCAATTGCGTCGTGGTGTGAGACAGGGGGATGTAATATCCCCGAAACTGTTCACAAACGCATTGGAGGATGTCTTCAAGACCCTGGACTGGTCTGAACGAGGCGTCAACGTCAATGGAGAGTATTTCTCATCTTCGTTTTGCTGACGATATCGTCATCGTGGCAGAGTCATCGGAAGAGCTTGCGGAGATGCTGAACAGCCTTAATGAATCTTCCCGACGAGTTGGGCTTGGCATGAATTTGGACAAGACAAAAGTCATGTTCAACAGTCGTGTCATGCCACAACCGATATGCGTCGATGGCGTCCGTCTCGAGGTTGTGCAGGAGTATATCTACCTGGGCCAAACCATCCAACTTGGCCGGCATAACTTCGAGAAGGAGGCTAGTAGGAGGGTTCAGTTGGGCTGGGCGGCATTCGGTAAGCTACGTCATGTCTTAACGTCAACTATTCCGCAATGCTTAAAGACGAAAGTCTTTGAGCAATGCGTCCTACCCGTGCTAACATACGCAGCTGAGACATGGACACTGACTGCGGGATTGGTTCACAAGTTCAAAGTCACTCAACGCGCAATGGAGCGAGCTATGCTTGGAGTCTCTCTTAGGGATAAGATCAGAAATGATTTAATCCGCAAGAGAACTAAAGTTACCGACATAGCCCGCCGGATCAGCAAGTTGAAGTGGCAGTGGGCTGGTCACGTATGTCGTAGAACCGATGGCCGTTGGAGCAGACGAGTTCTGGAGTGGAGACCGCGTCTTGGCAAGCGTAGCGTAGGACGCCCTCCGGCCCGATGGACCGACGACTTGCGGAAGGTCGCTGGTGGAGCTGGATGAGAAAGCGGAGGACCGGGATATCTGGCGCAAAATGGGGGAGACCTATGTCCAGCAGTGGACTGCGATAGGTTGAAGAGAGACGGTGCGGACGTACACGGTTACACAACGGCCGGCGCCGGGAAATCTCGCTGACCCAGAGTCCGTGAACAGTAATTGCACCGCCCTATTTGTCGCTAGTGTTGCCCATATGACAGGCGATGGTTCCTTTGAACGGGTTTTTTTTATAAAATCACCTATTTTATATTAGTAAATACCAGTGACCCAAATCAGAGACCACGTGTATATCCGTAAAGATTCAGAGTCAAAGTACTAGTAATTGCTCTCTGTCTCACCCTTGTTTCTGTTATGGCAGCAGAAAGATATTGAGATTGAGTCATGATCGTGTCAATATAATACACGGTATCCGGTAAAAAGGTTTACTACCTAGACACACTAGGTAGAAAATCAGTGAATGGATGACAACAACTATTCCTATGTGATTTAATACAATTATACATTACAATACAATTATTTAATAAGTACCTTGAATAAGTAACGTCATAAATATGCCCCTAAAAACCCATTGCCCCTTCCACTGGCACACGCCCAGAGCCCCACACGGTGGGAAATACTTAAATTAATATGATTCATGCCTTTACTAACATAGATTTTATGTATTTGTAAACTAACAATTTTATTGGTAAAGCCTGAAATAAACATATTTATTTTATAAATATGGTTATTGCGCTACCTCAGATTGATTGATGGTAAGGTGATGAGAACGTGATTATAGAGANTTTTTTTGTTAATGGAGGGGTATGAGGGTGTCATGTCGGTTATTATGGAAGATTCTAAAAGTTTTAGGGTTTATATATAAGACGCTTTTGACACCGTCAACATTACAATATGTTATTAATTTTCTGTCTTACGAACATTGGTTAGTGTGTCAGAACTGTAGAGAGAATTCCAGATTGGTTTCACCAAGGGTTCCGGGTTTGATCCCCGGGCAGTGCAAACATTTGTATACAAGTCAGTTTGTATTGGTTTGGGTGTTTTCTATGTATAATATAATAGTCTGGACGCACAGGGTATGCACTGCTTATTTGCATATATGCACGCCTCTGCCGATAAATATAAATTATAATCTATCGTGGACATAACCCTAAACCGACACAACACTGCCAATACCGGCGAACTAGATCGTTACACTTACAAGTGGTTATTTTCGTCGCGGTAGAAAGTGGTCGATCGATTCCCGCATAGCGACGGTGCGGACGTACACGGTTACACAACGGCCGGCGCCGGGAAATCTCGCTGACCCCAGAGTCCGTGAACAGTAATTGCACCGCCCTATTTGTCGCTAGTGTTGCCCATATGACAGGCGATGGTTCCCTTGAACGGGATTTTTTTTTATAAAATTACCTATTTTATATTAGTAAATACCAGTGACCCAAATGAGAGACCACGTGTATATCCGTAAAGATTCAGAGTCAAAGTACTAGTAATTGCTCTCTGTCTCACCCTTGTTTCTGTTATGGCAGCAGAAAGATATTGAGTCATGATCGTGTCACAATATAATACACGGTATCTGGTAAAAAGGTTTACCACCTAGACACACTAGGTAGAAAATCAGTGAATGGATGACAACAACTATTCCTATGTGATTTAATACAATTATTTAATAAGTACCTTGAATAAGTAACGTCATAAATATGCCCCTAAAAACCCAGTGCTCCTTCCACCGGCACACGCCCAGGGCCCCGCACGGTGGTAAATTAATATGTTTGATGCCTTTACTAACATAGATTTTATGTTATTTGTAAACTAACAATTTTATTGGTAAAGCCTGAAATAAACATATATTATTTTATAAATATGGTTATTGCGCTACCTCAGATTGATTGATGGTAAGGTGATGAGAGCGTGATTATAGAGATGGACTTTTTAGGCTGTAATGATATTGATGATGGAATCACAAATTAAGGTCAATCCTTGCCTTATTCGTTTACAATTCAGGTTCAATTATCGTCTAAACAAAGCTCAAGTGGTATTTTGTCCTAAATAGTCTACTTATCAAATAATTCGCAACGATGACATACGTAACGTCTTTGACATTAAAGTTTCATAAATATGCTATAAGAACAAGATGGCGAACAACAGTAAAAATTAGACAAATCCGCAGTTCAGTCTAATTGCGAATACCTTTTGTCACTAATGATAGGTTGTTCGTGCAATTTCGCTGTGCAAAATATATTCTATTATATTATAATGATGCCCATAGCAAGGTTTGCAGTCGTCCGTTCCTATATGTATTACAGATGTCCCTTTTACTTCGGAATTATCTCACGTTTGTCAAAAGTGTGGTATCTAGTCGTTAATTGTTTGCCAATGATATTTAATAAATAAAAATAATATTATTTAAATTCAATAAGATAAATTGAATTGTAACTTTACTATATTTATTTACATTTTGTTATATTAAGTGCCAAAATTTAAACGTCGGAATCAAATTTTAAATTAAGAAGTGTGACATAATTTTTTCATTTAATTGTATTTTTTAATTTAAAAAATATATTATTAATAAATTTACCACCGAAATGGAATCCATTAGGATGAAGTCACCAGTAGACATCTCAGCGCTGATTCCCCGTAACGATATCGTGTATTCATTCATTGTAGTGTGTGTTTGAAAATAGTAACACATAGCTGACCTCAAGAACTACAATTTCTTTATGTATAGACACTGCTATTCAATTAAACAATAGATAAGGTTATCCTTGAGAGATCATAAGTAAGAAAACATAGCTTGCTCCATTGCTTACCTAGCAAGTGTTAATCGCATATCAAATTAAGAATACGCTGCAAGTATGCGTTGCTCAACACAAGTTGGCGCCGCAAAATCGCGTTTCTGACCTACCGACGTCGTAATGGCACTGCCCTAATTGGCACTAGTGATGTACCAATATACTGACGGAAACTTGTCATAATATTTGCGATAGATAATAAACACAGATATATAATAAAAAAACAGTATATGTTAAAACAGTAAAATCTTTAAAAAAAGTATTGTCTTTTTTATTTATATAATTAAGTTAACAGTGACAGTTCATGTCAATTTAAGACATGAAAAATCTTAACACCTGTTCCCTTCCCAAGTAATTCGAAATTGTGTACAAAATGCTGTTATGCCCATATGTGTCTATAGTCGAATTAATATATTACAACCATAAGATTGACACAGACTTGCTATGCGGGAAGGCCTGTGCCCTGGTAAAAGTGATGTCAGAATGGCAGTCACATCAATTAATAAACAATAATTTGTTTCTGTATATGCAGTAAATATGGTGCATGAAAGTGAATTCAAATCTTACTGTTCCATGTCAAATATATTCATAACCAAACGTAACAGCACCTATAAATGGCATCGCAAAAAATCAAGACGAAAATAACCATCATGCCCCAGGTAATATGGTCTGCACTTTTTCTTCAATAAACAAAAACTGGATCGAGCGTTATTAAAAAGCTGTTACTGGCCAGTGTTTTAGCGACCTGTAATCGCTGACACTTCACTAATTGGCGGCAGACTGATGAAGTCGGTTCTTTTTTAAAGTAGTAAAAACTAACTAGCTGGGGGGTCGCCTGGTTTTCTTCATATCTTGTTAATATTGCTTGAATGTATGCCCATGAATAAGAAATTGCTGGCGTGCTACTACACGATCTCGTCCAGACAGGGATGATTTCGATTTATATATAAAAGAAGGTCTTTTCGCAACGATTTGGACAGTGGACAAATAAGGCTGTAATGATGACGATAATGATCATGGCACTCGCAGGAAGAGTAGGGCTGTTGACTATGATATTCTGATCTGGCGACATCAGGGTAGCTATATAATACAAGCAACCAGACCAATAATACAAACAACATGTTTTTGCACACATATAATAGTAACTATCCATAGACACCCACACAACACCGTCTAGCTCAAAACTAAGTAAAAACTATTAGACTGTAATATGGGTATTAAACAAACAACGGATAAACAAGGGACAACTACACACTTCTTGTAAACAATTGCATTTATACATAAAAATACCCAGACCAATACAAACGGACATCATGCACACAAATGTTTGTACTTCACGGGGGTTCGAACCTGGAACCCTTATTGTAGAAGCCGACTTATCAACTATTACACCACAATATACATTAGAAAGTGATTACCAGCTGAGGACGTGCGAAATAGTTTTAAAGTATATCCTGCCTGCTAGGGGGTGTGGCGCTCGTCGGACTCGCGGCATACTAACATCGTTTAATAATTCTGCTAGACTTCAACTATTTAAACTCTCCCTATGCAACAAGTTTGCAGTCATACACCTGTAAGGCATCGCTCTAAGGGACTATCTATAAATGAGTCTCTGAGTAAGAATTGAGAAAGTAAAAAATAAGATTGGTCCGTGTCATGTTGTATTGCAAAACCCGTTTTTTTAATGAAGATGTTGACATCTTTATTTCTATTTGATAGACTTACTTTTCTTCTTCTTCTTTGTGACTTTTAGCGTGATTTTCACGATAAATAGTCTTACCTCCGTTACATAAAAACCTGGCAGTAAGTGTCGCCTATAACACATTTGTAATCATGAACAATAGACCTCTGCACAGTAATTATAGGAGATATAAATGTTAAGGTAACATTATCAGCAGGCTAAATGTTTCCTGTAGACGCAAGAAGTATTACTATTGGAAGCTTGGACCGTTACCCGACACACGAGCATAATGCGGATTGGTAGTTAACAACTAACATTCTAAGCTAGTATTCTGAGTTATCAGAACAAGAGAGAAGTACAAAAACCTTGGTTATGAAACAAAGCGTACAGCTTTGCTGCTTTCATCATCATCACCTTTCTAAACGTCCCCACCGAGGGGCACGAGCCTACCCCTATAGGTTGATTAGGCCTTAGTCGTCCACGCGGGCCCTGGATGACTTCATGTACAACCTTTGAATCTCTTCGCAGGCGTGTGCAGGTTTCCTCACGATGTTTTCCTTCATCGTAAGAGCGTCGGATAACATACATATATTTTTGAAAATTCGAAAACACATTGTTACGTGGCGGGGTTGGAACCTCAGCCCTCAAGGTGGGAGGGCAACAGTCCACACCATTGAACCACAGATGCTCCTTTGCTCCTATTTTAGGTAAATATAGTACGGTGGGTGTAAAGATAGCAGTCGGTGTAATAGGTGTCAAAGAGAGTCAAACAAAAAGGTTGGTTAGAAAAGCGCATCTTTGACCCTGTAATAAATATGAGCTTTTACTTCTACGAGAACCGTAGAAGAAACAGACCAAGGTCTATCTAAATGAATTGAACGGATACGATTATATTCGATGAGTAAGTGAGCAAGGTTAAAGCATAAGTCAACTGAGAGATTGCACATTGTGTAACCCAAACCTCGAATGGCCTCGAAACAAAGGTATCAATTATCCAGGTCATTTTTAAAACAGGATATGCTTCAGCGCCCTGCGATTATCCGTCTCAAGAATGGGAACGGTCAAAATATTAATTATCCCGAGTCAATAAAGTATTTCAATTAACGATCGGACAATATGCACGTCAGAAAAGGATTACCTCCGCGTTCGCGGGCGGACTTTCGCAATTTCGCGTGAAGTGGTCGTGACGTCAATGTACACGATTTTGTATTGATCCTCGTTTTGAAGAGGTATTACAAAGAAGTACTTTAAGGTACAACTCACAGTATCCCCAGCAAATTTTCAACAAAGCATATTTTCTGGTCAAATTAGGGTGTTGTTACCGTTTCGATGAATCGCTCTTTTGCCTCAGGTAATTAGACCCGATGTATCTAAATAAAATCATTCAATATTCAATATAACATCGTACGTATTTGCTTAGAGAAAAACGACCCTTTTTTTGACGGTATCGATAATACCGATCAAACCTACAATGGGTGATCGCTTACATACATACCTAATATCCTTTTAATTTTTTTAGCAATTCACGGGGCGCCCATCTTGAAGTAAGGGTAAACTGTAGCTTATGATTATGCTTGTGACTCTGAAGAAGGACGTACAGCGCTGTTGTGAAGCTTTTATTTTAGAGTTAATATTGTACGAGATGACAAATTCGCACACCTGATGGCAAGAACATGTCTACTCAAAGCGGAAACAGTGTTTAAGGATACTATTGACTGCTAAAAGTAACAAGTTTACTCGTATATTATACACTCATATACAGTATATCAATTTGAATTTTGAAAATGAATTTTAAATATAGAGCCTGCGTTAACATAAGATATTAAGTTACAGTAACCAGTTACTTAACTGTTTCACTTTACTCCCGGCATCAATACAGTTCCATCAAAAGTATGATTTATATAGTGGGGGAAATAACATATTGAGATATCCACGTAGAAGACATTTGTCTTTACACGGTCTTCTTCAATAGAATTGCACGTATTCCACCACTACCACATTGTTTAAACATTTCACAAGTAAATGATGAACCTAGAGGTACTTATATACTCTCTTAAAGATGAATTTATTCTTACTGACCATGATAAGACACCAATGTCGCCGCAAAGTCTGTAATGGATCCCATTACCGCACTTTTTCGTGGCAATTTCCTTAAAGATCTTGAATTTTTTAGGGAATCTTGCGGTATTACGCAGTATTGCAATCAAAGGACAATGACCTATGATATTATAACAATAAACCATGTTGTAGTCTTGTCACGAAGATGGACAGATGACCTGGTTAAGGTGGCGGGTAGCAGATGGATGGCAACTAGGGATCGGCCCGCGTGGCAATCATTAGGGGAGGCCTTCGTTCAGCAGTGGACATTAGGCTGTAATGATGATGACGATAATGATGTTGTAGTAATACACCAGACTGCTTTGACGCTCATCATCATATAATGTCCATACAGGCCTTACCACATAGGATAGCTAAGAGATGTTTGGTTCCGTAACCAATCACAGTGGGCCTAGTGCAAATTGGTGTGCCATCCTAAGTAGGTGGAAACATCAAATAGATAATCGATGATTTTTTTATTATATCATTAAACTTATAATGGCAACTTTACAATATAATTGGCCCCCCTCATTTGGGCCGTGGAATCGTTAATATTATCTCATCACTAGCCGTGAACACTTTCAAAGCGTCAATGAACTTTCAATTTCATGCAATTCGCTGCTTTGACGTCATTTTGTGTGAACTACGCAATGTGAGTAGATTTTTACAAACAATTATATGTTTTTTAATGTTTTTAATGAAAATTAATGCACTTAATAAGCTTCCAGAACTTACTTATTTCATGCCTCAAGCATAGTGTAAATTAAATTTGGAATTGTCAAATTTAAATACAGTATAATATTTGGTATTTTTAAAGCTATTCTAAGATGTCATATATAGAAGAATTGATATTATGTTGTAAAATTTACATGAAGTAATCACCTCGGAAACGTAAATCGGTGTTTCAGTAACATTATACAGAATGTAAACTGAAATTCGATACTTAATTTCTTTTATTTCGCCCATACGGTAAGTACCAATGTTTGAAACCTTTTCTTATTTGTCAGTCTGCGCCGAAGAAAGAACAAATCCTCGTGTTCAACAACAAATCTTTCCAGAACATTCTCCCACACTTTGATGGATGATCGCAGTAATCTAATTACTCTATATGCGTTCGATCCCTTCGATACCACATCAATAGAAACCGATAAGAGGTCATCTATCAATCCACGTGGTGCCGTGTTGGCGGTTCATTGTTATTTGTCATAGACGCATCACTGATCACCAAACACCATAATGTAGTAATGTTTTAGAGTCGGTTATCTGTCTTTAGCTATTAATTAATCATGCATAACTGTGGGTTTGTTTATCAACGTTAGCTAAGCTTTGAGAGGATTCTTATTTATTTGGAAAATAAATACGATCGAACCGTCAAAGGCTTGAGTAAACAAATAATGAATATCTTTAATTTTTTTTCAAAAGTATAAATAAATATATCCAAGGATATTCACACCGCCACCTAGTCCCAATTATCGCAAGGAGACTGTAGTAAGGGGACTAATAACTGATACAAACAAAGATCTCTTTTTTGTTAAATGCCATATTATATATAAACGATATCAACAGATATGTTAACTCACACAAATGTTTGTACTGCACGAGGATATAACCATTCCACCACGAGAGTCGTCAAAATGTAGAGTGTAGGTACTTACAAACTCTGGAGGTCAATTGAGGGTTAAGACAAAAAGAATAAAACAGACATACAAGCAAAACAAACTAAAAATTGGGAAAATAAATAATATTTAAAAAACAAACGACCTAAATTGGAATCAGAATTAAATTAAAAAAAAAAATCCGCAGTACTCAGATTATCTGTGCTGGTACCCGATATTTAAAGCACATATCGTTATTACACTCTACGTTATTATTTTCATAAAACCTGACATTAAGAAAGAAGTACTTTAATATAAAATGGTTAATACTTCTTCTTTTAGTCTGTAATAACTGCTTTCACGCACGAAACAGAGCTTTGACGTTATTTTCCTCTCGTTTAATTAATTAGTTAATAATTTATCAAAATTACATATTTCGTTTTATATAAGACTCAATGCATATGTACAATACACAGGGGACAGTTGAGCACGTGATTCCTTTTATTGAGTATAAAACGATGGAATGGCTGACAAATTACGGTTATCGTAATTTTTTAAATGCCAAAGAAAAGCCGGAACTGTTTGCGTTTTGAACTCTTCATTTGTTTGTGAAGGAAAAGCGGTAATCGCGATTTCCAAAAAAATTTAATCAATAACTACATTAGAAAGACAATGAATCTAACGAATTTGCTGTCTGGATACTTTAACACTTAGCTTGTTTCGCGTAAAACTAATAGAAAATAGGCCTAAGTTCCGGCAAAACATTATTATCATGAGTAGCGTATTAAAACTCAGCGGCAGAGTAGATAATTATTGAGCAAAGTTTAAATATATGATATCAGATGTAAACCAGTATACATAGAGTTTTTGTTGGCGGTCAAAGGCGCTGTGCATAATAATTCATTTTTAATTACTCAGGGCGAACACAATATTTGAATTCCGTGAAACTTTATCACCTCGCTTCTGTAATCGGATCGTGGAGAAAGTACATTGTGTACTGACGGTGGCAGATGGAAAAAAATCGAAAGGAAACTGAGAGTGTGGAATTTCGCATTTCATAAATGAACTATATGTGGTAATACGTCGCAAGACCCAGTAATGGCTCGTTCAAGTTTTTACAATGGTCATTAAAAACCTTTATGATGTGATAATGAGTTGCGTAGATTTATGCGCGAGCTGTCAGAATTTTCGATAAGTAAATTTAAATGGATATAACATTGTATGAAAACAACAATTTCTCCGTCAAGAATATGTTTTTTTAAATATAAGTCGCAGTCAAGTAGATACGATTAGCGTTCAAACAAAACAGGATTTTTTTGTAAATACTACATAGAGCGTCAAAAGAGAAAAACGATATATTTCTCCAGTAATTATTTTTTTCAAAGCTTAAAATAATTGTGATATCGTCTTAACACCAATGAAAGAAAGAAATAATGAAAATATTTATTAAATCTATACATCGCATGTGACAAGTAGCAACATAATAATTAAATTATGTATAAACGCAATTTTACTTGAACGTTTGATTTACTTTATTATAACAACAAATATGTGGTGTGTTACAATTATATTCTGTAAATAAAGGTAGATACGCCACCCGTGCCTCAAAAACGAACCGCCAAATAGAATACAGTTGCAGGCTCTTTGTTTAGGTAAATGAACGCTCATTCGAAATATGTGTATGTGTGCTGTCGCTGCATTCGGAACACTTTTTCCGGTTGTTTTGTGAACATATCACGAATCTATACTTTTTACATCATTGGCGTGCTACGACGTCTAGACTAAACGGGCTCACTCAGCATAAGCCAGGGCCCCATTCGAGCGGACCCTGATGCTGGTCTTAAGTGTAATACTTCATGTCAACTTAAACATTACATCACATACGTTGCCGTAAAAAGTCAGCGGCATTTGTACGAATAGCTTGCAACATTCCAGACGTAGTGTATCCCTTAGGAGTTGTCGCTACCATTTCTGGCAAGTCCCCGGGCCCGGGCTTCAATTACACTTATTTCCTTGACATTACGACATTTAATCTCTAAAATGGCTGAACAGATTTGGAAGGTATTTTTTTGGCAGTTAGCTGATGTAATAAGGACAAAACTTAGGCTACTTTTATTTTCGAAAAAACCTTTTTATATAGAAAACTAAAGTACACCTAATTTTGTTCTGCGCGGTGGCTGCGTTTCGTGTGAACTGCGCGCTTTGAATCGATTTCATGTTGTTTTACTGCGGGAGAATAACTTTTACCGCGGGGCACTAGTCTAGTATAACATTTTAAGATGCAGTAACGATCCCATTAACGCATTTTGAATTTAGGGGAATTGGGGCTCCGGACGATTGTGCAACGTTGCAACTGCACCGGGCATGCATGACAATGGCCGGAATGCACTCCATCTGCATACTAGGCGAGATTGTGGATGCACGATTTAATATTGTTAACGTTACGCAACATGATTGCGGGCTGGTGTAATAAAACTTTTTATAGGTGCGTTGATGGAAATTTGGAATTGGTATTTTCGACTAGTAATCGATGAACGATGACGTTTGACTTTGGTAGGATAGGCGGGATGTAATAAGAATACAATAATTAAACCCATTTTTTCCTTCATACTTACGATCTTTGTGGTGTAATGCGTGAGAAGGCGGCTTTTTCACAAAGGGTTCATCTCCGTGCAGTACAAACATGTGTGCATGAACACGTCTGTTTGTAATAGACTGGGTGTTTCTATGTATAATATGTATGTATTTACAAAAAAAAAATAGAAGCACACATGTTTATCCGTTGTTAAGAATCCTTATTACAGGCTAATGCTTAGTTTGGGGCTAGATGGCGCTGAGTGTATGTCAGTGGATATTTATTATTAATTATTAGTTGTGCCCTGCGTTATAAGATATTGGCAGTAAAACATAACTTAAAGCGCGCCATAATTCATTTTTTTTCTTAATAAAAAGTTTTTTCTAAGATATAAAAGTCCTAACATCTGTTGTCTCGGGTGTCGGGCGCAGTGCGACGTCGATGGAGAATAATAACTGTCTATCAGTTGTTGGTCTCTATCGAAGCCGCACTGTCAAGGACAGGCGTATCACTTATTATCAAGTGAGCGTCATAACATTAAAAGCTAATGTTCGTAGTCAAATTTCCTTTAGAATTTCGGATACAATGATAGTTTTTTTTTTTTCGAACTGACTAGTGCTGTTGGCCGCAGATGGCCTTTACAGCTTCACCGGGCAAGTGGCGAGCGCAGATGGCTCTCAGCCTTAATACAATGATAGTGCTAACATTGTCGTTAATGTACATGCGGTAAACATTCACGTTTCCAGAACGTTCCCTCGGTTATATACTGTTAAACAGCCCAATTGCAGTCGTTATCGGCGCATAAGTAGGCTAAGGTTTGAATAATTGCACACAAGGAACGAGTGTAAGACCTGACAGACGGGTTAGGCCGGTAGAGTAGGCTTTTAAGGACTAATTTGGGATGTCTCGTTGATTTTAGGAAGACGCGCAATGAAGAGCGTTTGTTTACAGTTACGCATACATTATTTTTGCAATAATAACCCTTATTTGTATTGAAATTCGTGTGCCAAGGATGGAATTGTTTGACAGGATGAGGGGTTTTAAGAATGTGACACCAATCTATATTATCTAAAATGGGAAAGTTATAGCATAAGTGACTAGATTTTTTTTGACGATGTGACTACATGTAATACGTGTATTATGTCACCACGAGATGTATCTAATGTAAATTCGTGACGTCTCCATTTTCAGGAGCCTTGGGATGCATGCCGATTTGTACCTGGTTGGGACAAAAAATATCTCGATTAATCAAAAAATAAAAAGCTTTCTCATGATAAAAATAAATATTTATGCTACCTAATTTTCAATACCTTCACATACCATTTTTTGTTAAGTCTACCAATCTGACATTGGTGCCAAACCCCAATTTGTTCATCTCATAAAACGGTACGATTGCGGAGAGCTGTCATGGTCGTTGAGTTCGAGTTCTGGAGTGAAGACCGCATCTTGCAATGGCTTGCGAAAAGATTTAATGCGCGGTACATACTACTACGCACATATGTCAGCAAGTTTAAAAATAGTCTCGATTTTATCGTTTTTTTACCAAACATTACAAGTAAATTTTTTGTACCGTTTCAATTATTTATGGGAAAACACAATCATCAAATCACCCTTCACGTCATCATAAAGAAAGTGCGGTAATTCCCAGGCGTCGGCCATCAATCCGTAATCATGTTTTTGAATAGAATAGTTTGTCGAGAGCAAGGATTCTCCACAGCCACGGTAGCGCAGGCTATTCCACTTCTTGCAGCGTCATTGTATATAACTGTTTGTATTAGACTTTAGGGTCATTTCACATAACATAAGATTAAAATTTACTAGATATATGACTCGTCGTCGTTGAGCTTGGGTGGCACATGGTATGAACTCTTGCCTTCATCATCATCAGCTATAAACGTCCCCACCGGGGCACGAGCCTACCCGTATAGGGTGATTAGGCCTTAGTCGTCCACGCGGGCCCAGTGTGGGTTGGACGGAAAATCCCGGATCTCTTTGGAAATCCCGCCACGTCGGATGTCTTTTCCGAATTTTCGAAATTATGTTTATGTTATCCGACGCACTTACGGTCAAGAAAAAGATCGCAAACCTGCGCCCACCTTTGAAGAGATCCAAAGGTTTTGCGTGAAGTCAGCCAATCCGCACTGGGCCCGCGTGGACGACTAATCCGCGCGATGTCAAAAATCGTATAGCGCGAATGCCTAAAAATAAATTCATACATATCTATTAATTTAACACAAGTAGTTACAAACAAAATAATTAAAATTTGACATGCTCAGACATTACAACGTAAGCTTTGTATACACAACAATATACATAGAAATTATCGAAACTTATTCAAATATATAAGAACACACAAAAAATGTGTAGAACCTCAGAGTTTAATGGTGATCAACTAAAAAATGAAGACATTGCTGATGATTCCCAACAATTTGAGTAACAGACGAGTTATTCGTAGATAACAAAAAATATAATAGTGTTGAACTATGATCTATGTCCCCACAGCCTTGTCTGTAGTGAGAAATGGTTGATTAATTCACTGAAGTTTATATCATTAATGACAAGAGCACATAAACGCTGATTCATTAAAAAAATAACTGACTGACCGTCAAAAATCGGTCAAAACATCCTTGGTCACAAACAGTATGAACACGGCCCAACATAGGAAATTCAGTGATGCGCCCCTTCAAAAAACTAACAAAAGGTATTGTAGAAAGTCAGGGGATCGACCCTTTAATGGCTACGTTGTAACCTTGACATTTCAATCTTATCAGTACGGGGTCACGTCGCTTCGGCGTAGTGTAGGATGTATTATTTCATGTGCATTGATTTGTAAAACATGATGATGGACGAAACGGCTAATCGTCAAAACAATGTTCGCTTCAGCATCATCACTGTTACTTTTCAAACGTTAGTTCTGAGTGAGCGAACACTGTTTTTACAAGGTAAAGTTTATTGTTCTATGTTACATGTGTGAGATAGGCATTTGTTTTGTATAAATCGTTAATCACCACTGATTGCAATCTTTAAAGCCTTGAATTTATCCAGGCAATGTGTAAAGGACAATAGTGCGCAGAACCAATGGCCGATGGAGTGGAAAGTTTTTTCTAGTTGCGTTCATGTAACTGAAAAAAAGATTTGGCCGACTCCAATCAAATGGAGTGGTAACTGAAATTAGGGCAGGCTCTTTGTTCAGCAGTGGACATAATAGAAGGCTATTCAAATGATGAAAAAAATGAGTACTGTGGTCGATGGAGACGTATTGTGCTATTGTTTTAAATCGAATTTTCTTTATTTTTATGATGCTTTTTTGACTTGGTAAGAACAAGTTATATAACATTCATTAATTTATATATTATATAATGAATTTATTAAATTGTTATTTGTATCTATTGTTTACAGCTTGGTGGTTCCGATACCTTACGAAACGATACATGGAGAGACAGTTCTACTGGTGGTAAGTAATCCTGGCTTAATCATCACGATAATTGATGCATAACATATTAAAACTTTACCTTAAGAGTTTAGTTGTTAGACCTTAGACGACATTGGATGATAATATGAATACGGTGTAAGAATCAAAACACATTTACCTAACCTAACCAAAGTAAGAAAAAACTCTCAAAGTTACTTTTACTATGAAATCTCCCCGTGGAATCCGAACCGATGATGATGAGGCACGCAGAGTTATAATCCAACTCAGAGATAACTAGGCACGAAGCGTTTTGTTGTTAATAATATTAAAATAACAAGCATAATCTTTAATGTCAGAAATCCCGTTCTTCGCTTTGTCATCTATTGATAGCTCCACTAGCGACCATTCGGCAAATCGTCAGTCCATCGGAACGGAGGGCCGTCGTATACTACGCTAACAAGACGGGACCCAACCCAGAATCGTCTGCTCCAACGATCATCGGTTCTGCGACATACGTGTCCGGCCCACTGCCAGCTTTGCTAATCCGTGAGCTACCGATATTTGTAGCTACTTCAGATCTCTCACGAATTTCTGTTTTTATCCCGAGAGAATCCCGACCATACTCGTAGCTCGTACCTATTGCCCATGCAGTGAGTTCAAACTTGTAAACTAATTCTGCAGTCGGTGTCCATGCCTCAGCTGCGTATGTTAGTGTACACAGGTACAAAGGGTTACCGCCATCTCTTAAAACCGTGTTACATAATACTTCGTCTTTCTGGTACAAATATGCGACGTATCATTATAACATACTGCTTTTAAGAGATTGTGGTACTTCGATTAAAAGTATAGGTACACGTAAAATAATAAGAGTAATTCAGATGATTCAAATTGGACAAACTTGTGGAGTCATTTTTGAAAGTAAGTTTGTTCATCTGTAACATACGTTATTGAATTTATTTATTTAAAAAGCTGATAAAGTAACTGAGGCCTCGCCTCTTTAAAAAAATCGTTGAATTCATGTCACCTTTTCATATAGCATAAGTAAAACATTTAACGAAGAGCCAGGTGGTTTGTATTTTCTATAGCACTAGTCTATTCTTTAGTAGCTAAGCAGTCTCCCTTGTATAGACTTGTTTAAAGCCTTGACAATCGTAATTGGCACAGTATTATCCATCGGCGCATTCCGCTACATGAGCTATCAGACGAAACCTAGACGTTTGGAATTGTTTCAGATTTCCTCTATCAACACAGAGTAGCCTTTGACGGTGTTCTCTCCGAGGTCGAGGTACTGGACACTTCAAACTGTGCGGTAAGAGCTTTTATTGATAAAGTGTTTATGTTATGAATTTGGTTACGGAGTGCTGATATCGGCGTGGAATGGTTTGGCACTTCGAAACCGATTGTCAATGTATATTGATCATCTTATCTCACTTCACTCTTATTGTCAAGATAAATTTTGTGTTACATTATTTTGTACCTCTGTTTATCCTGAATTTATCTAATAATAGTTTATATTTAAAGTGTGTAAGGACTATACTTTTACTAATATTATTATAATTGTTGCTTAATTTATCGCAAAACGCAAAAATTAAATGAAACCAATTTCACAGATTTTATTAAAATTATTTAAGATTATAAACAGCAATATGCATATTTTACTCGAATTTGTGGCACTTATATGTTTAAAGTGTAAGGAAGACTTCTTCTTTTTAACCAATCGATATGGATTCACGAGTTAAATATTACCGATACCTCGACCAATATTGGGCTGCTTAATTTGCCCTTTCATTGCCATCCAGAGGTCTTGACACCGATGTTATTGACAGGAAGACTTATTTGTTGTAACGTAACGTGAAGACGTTAAACGGAAATTGTTTGAGTAAAATCATAATACCGGTTTACATACGTTACAGCTTAAATTCAACAATATTCAATGCAAAATATAGACATCGATGATATTAATTCTAAATATTACGAGACCGTAACCCATTTGTGCGGACCATTTATTGATTGATTATTTATAGACCCATTTGTTATTCACAAAATTCCGTAATATTGCTCCTCATTTAACCAAACTACAATTCTAAAATATTTGCGAATATCGCAAATTTTATGTGTGCATTATTGACAGGCAGGAAAGATTTGGAAATCCTGTAAAATATGCGTTTTTAATTAAAACAGCAGTTGAGTCAGTAGCGTTGGAACCTAATGAAGCTAAAGTTATCCGAAGTCAAGTACTAAACAATGAGGATTTAATCTGGGGACGTAGGCGGCTGATGGGTACAATTTAATTAGAGGAGGTTTATGGTGCTTGTTGCTCGGCTATCGGGCGGATCTTGCCGAGCCTACGGATATGTTGCATTCGGAGCGCGTGCATTTGATTGGCAGAGAATTCGTATTCTTACTTCGCCGCAAGTAAGTATTATATGGGTTGGTTTTCCGCTTGTAGTTTTTGTTTTATTTATGCACTCTCGCTTTTTTTAAGTATGACAATATAAGTGTTACTTCAGGTATGCGATGATAATGCTTATGGAAAATAAAATTTGTAAGATTGACTATCCGAGTTTCATGTCGACTAACGGTGTTGGTCGAGTTCATTAAAAAATAAATGTTCAGTTTGAGTGAAGTATCCATTTTTAGTCACGGATTCAGAGGAACTGTGAGCTAAGTACAGTTTGACTGACAAGTTAACAGCGCAGATGGTTGCTATCTTAACAAAATAATATATCTATATAATACGCCGAGACCTATACTTTAACTATAATGAATATTTACACCGAACTATGAGGCGTGTGAAATTCCCTCAATCGTGAAAGGCAGGCTAAGTCCAGAAAAAAGTTCATACGCACAGTAAATATAACAGTTTTTATCACGCTTAAATTTTTTTTAACAAGATGCGCGTTGAGATTCGATTGCCGGGAATCAATAGATGTTCTTTTCTTCCAGCTTTTAAATTGCATTTCAGTAAATTGATTTAATGCTTAACAGAGAATCAGTATTTTCAGTTAAAATTACAGTGCAATTTAGTGTTACGTGCTACGGTTTCTATAAATTCTCACAGCGCTTCTCGTAATTCAGCTTAATGCAGCCCTGAACAGAAAAACATTACCTTGCCTGACTGTAAGAATTGATGCGATTCATTGTAATTCAGGTTATAGAACTTATAAAATATGATTTTCCCTTAGGCAAGAAGAAGCAAACCGATCCAAACTTTGATTGCCTGATAAACCGCTTAACCTTTGACTCCAGCAATTGTTTTTCCTACTGCGCAGTTGTAAACTTATGAATATGTGTTTAATGTAAAATTATTGTTAAAACAACTTTGTAGTAGCAGGTCCGGACTCACCGAAATGCCAGGGTGTTTTTCGATGATGTGTATAACAGAGCAAAATTAATAATTTCTATTATTGGGTTGTTTTTTATGAAACAAATTGTATAAACGATTTGTTATTTTTTTGTTACGTGTTTGGATCAATATTTATTTCATCAAGTGATGCGTGTAATCTGTGAAACGTGAATTTGAGGGTTATGTGACTTGCCAAAATATGCTACAACATCATGAGGGGTAGACCTCTATTCAGAGTGAGTTGGATAGGCTTAAGAAGTAGGTGAGTACTTGTTAAGTTTTTTTGTTTTTTTTTTGTTTTTCCTTGTTAGTATTATGCATCTGTCTCATTGCGGACAATCGGCAATATGTTAATATATTCGACTATTTATTTTGTTCTAGTCCCAGTGACTAGCCACTACAGTAATTATTACATTTTTACTTAATATTTACTTTTAATTTCATGATGCTGGTTTTTTAATGTTCATTACTATTAATATTATTCTCATCACTTCACGAAGTCGAAAGTGTGTTTCTTTTCAGCCTGAAAAAGCAATGTCCATCTTGCATTAAGTTCACAGCGAGCTCGTTGGCGTGGTTTACAAGCAGTCCCTATAATTTGGCATCATATGTTTTATTTCCTGCTTTATTGTGAGATTCCCAAAATCCTTATGTAGTCTTTCGTGTTATATACCAAGGGCCATAAGTACGCATCTTTGTGTCTCGATAGATACGTTCACATAAGTACACTTTACATACAATTACTCTCACATTAAACCACAGTATAGAGTATTCTAGTAAAGCAATACATTTATTTTCAAATCCGCCAGCGTACCAAGTGTTTTCATAATTTCGAAAAACATATGTACGTTATCCACGCTCTTACGGTGAAGTAAATCATCGTGAGGA
>PQWD01010177.1:0-28850 GCA_019425675.1 Leucinodes orbonalis | reverse complement strand
TATAAGAAAGTTTTTTCTAAGATATAAAATCTAACATCTTTTTGTCTGGTAGTCGCGCAGTGCACGTCGATGGAGAATAATAACTTTCTATCAGTGTCGTCTCGATCCCGAAGCCGCACTGTCAAAGACAGCGTATCACTATTACAATTTGAGCGTTCCATAAACATTAAAAAAAAGTTTAATCTAGCCAAATTCCTTAAGAATTTCGATTAACAATATAGTGCCTAACATTGTCTTAATGTACATGCGGTAACATTCACGTTCCAGAACATTCCTGGTTATATACTGTTAAACAGCCAAATTGCAGTCGTTATCGGCGCATAAGTAGGCTAAGGTTTGATAATTGCACACAAGGAACGAGTTGTAAGACCTGACAGACGGCGTTAGGCTGGTAGAGCAGCTCCTTTTAAGGACTTTATTTGGATGTCTCGTTGATTTTAGAAGACCGCAACGTAGAGCGTTTGTTACAGTTACGCAACATTATTTTTGCCAATAATAACCCTTATTGTATGAAATGCGTGTGCCAAGATGAATTGTTTGACAAGGATGAGGGTTTTAAGAATGTAACACCAATCCATATTGTCGAAAATGCGAAAGTTTTATAGCGATAAAGTGACTAGATTTTTTTTCTGACGAGTGACTACATGTTATTACGGTATTATGTCACCACGAGATTATCTAAGTAAATTCGTTGACGTCTCCATTCAAGCCTTGCGTATGCATGCCGATTATGTACTGGTTGGACAAAAAATACTCGATTATCAAAAAATTAAAAAGCTTTCTCATGATAAAATAAAGATTTTTGCTTACGTAATTTTCATACCTCACATACCATTTTGTGTTAAGTCTTACCAATCTGACATTGTGCCCAAATCCCAATTTGTTCATTCATTAAAACCGTATGATTGCGAGACGTTCATCTCATTGATTTCGAGCTGGATGAAGACCGATTCTTTGCAATGGCGCAAAAGATTCTGCAAATTTCCTTGATAAATCTACATTAATTTCCTAATATATTATTTGAGCCTGTGCGTAATTATTTTTGTAACTAAAATAAGAAGCGAACCTTATATTTCAAAATAAAATACTTTGTATCAAAACGTTAAAGCGGGTACATACTACACGTTAGTCAGCAAGTTTAAAAATAGTCTCGATATTAACTTTTTTATCCAAACATACAAGTAAAATTTTTTGTCCGTTTCAATTATTTATCAGGAAGAAACGCAATCATTATCAAAGTCTCCCTTTCACGTCATTTTCATAAAGCTGCGTGTGAATTTCCCAGCGTCGGCCATCAAGCCTAAATCATGTTTCTTGATAAGAATAGTTTGTCGGCAGCAAGATTCTCCACATCCACGTAGCGCAGGCTATTCCACTTCTTTGCAGCGTCATTGTATATAAACTGTTTGTATTAACTTTTAGTCATTGCACATAACATAAGATTTTAAAAATTTACTAAGATAATGACTCGTCGTCGTTGAGCTGGTGGCACATGTAATGAACATTGCCTTCATCATCATCCAGCTCATTAAAACTCCCCACCGAGGGGCACGAGCCTACCCATATAGGTTGATTAGCCTTTAGTCGTCCACCGGGTCACCAGTGTGGGTCTGAGGAAAACCCGGATCTCTTTGAAATCCGCCACGTCGATGTCTTTCGAAATTATGTTATGTTATCCGATCCACTACCGTCAAGAAAAAAGATCGCAAACCTGCGCCCACCTGTGAAGAGATCCAAAGGTTTTGCGTGAATCAGCCAATCGCACTGGTTCCGGCGTGGGACGACTAATCCGCGGCGTGATGTCAAAATGCTTATAGCGCATATGCCTAAATAAATTCATACATATTCTATTATTCTAACACAAGTAGTTACAAACAAAATAATAAAAATTTGACATTGCTTCAGACATTTACCACGTAGCTTTTGTTATACACAACATATACATAGAAAATTATCGAAATATTCAAATATATAAAAGAACACCACAAAAAATTTGTAGTAACCTCAGAGTTTGAAATGTTGATCAACTAAATGAAGACTTGCTTGATGCATTTGTTCCAAACAATTTTGAGTAAACAGACGATTTATTCGTAAATAACAAATAAAATTATAATATGTTTTAACATGATTCTATGTCCCCACAGCCTTGTCGTGTAGTGAGAAGTTGCGTGATTGAATTTCATGAATTTCTTATATCATTAATAACAAGACACATAAACGCGAATTTCATAAAAAAATAACGGACTGACCCGTCAAAATCGGTCAAAACATCTGGTCACAAACAGTATGAACACGGCCCAACATAGATACAATGATGCGCCCTTCAAAAGACAAATCAAATAGGTATTTCTAGAAATCAGGCATCGACCCTTTAATTGCTACTTGTAAACCTTGACATTTCAAATCTTATCTACTGGGTCACGTCGCCTTCGGCGTAGTGATAGGATGTCATTAATTCATGTGCGTTGATTTAATAAACATAATGATGGACCGAAACGCCTAATCGTCAAAAACAATTCGCTTCAGCATCATCACTATACTTTTCAAACGTTAGTGCTGAGGTGAGCGAACACTTTTGTTACAATGTAAGTTTATTGTTTCTAGGTTACATGTGTGAGATAGCATTTGTTTTTATGTATCAATCGTAATTACCACTGATTTGCAATCTTTAAACGCCTTGAATTTATCACGGCAATTGTGTAAGGACACATTAGGCGCAAGAACCCAATGCCATGCGTTGGAAAGTTTTTCTAGTTGCGTACATGAACTGGAAAGAAAAATAGATTGCCACTCTAATCAAAGGATGTAACTGAAATTTAGGGAATGCCTTGTTCAGCAGTGGTCATAATAGAAGGCCTATTCAAATTGATGAAAATAATGAGTACTGTTGTCGATGGAGACTATTTGCTATTGTTTTTAAAATTTCGAATTTTCTTTATTTTTAATGATTGCTTTTAATTTGTTACTTGGTAGAACAAGTTCATTTTAACATTATTTATTTATTATTTAATAATAATTTTAATTAAATTAGTTATGTAGCTTATTGTTTACAGCTGTGGTTGTTCGATACCTACCGAAACGATACATTGTGAGAGACAGTACTACTCGGTGGTAAGTAATCTGCTTAATCAATCACTATAATTTATGCATAACAATTTAAATTTACCTTAAGTTATGGTCAGAACCCTTAGACGACATTGAATACATACAAAGAAAATTACAGTCTTACCTAACCTTAACCAAAAGTAAGAAAAGCTCGTACAAAGTAACTTTTCTATGAAATCTCCCGTTGGAATCCGAACGAGATGCATAAGTCACGCCAGAGTTATAACCCAACTCGAGATAACTAGCCACGAAGGCGTTTGTTGTTAATAATATGTAAATATAACAAGCATAATCTTTAATGTCAGAAATCCCGTTTCTTCGCTTTTGTCATCTATTGTAGCCTCCACTAGCGACCATTCGCAAATCGTCAGTACATCGGAACGGAGGGCCGTCGTATACTACGCTAACCAAGACGGGGACTCACCCCAGAACTCGTCTGCTCCAACGATCATCGGTTCTGCGACATACGTGTCCGGCCCACTGCCACTTTTGCTAATCCGGTGAGCTACCGATATTTGTAGCTACTTCAGATCTCTCACGAATAACTACATTTCTGTTTTTATCTCCGAGAGAATCCCGACCATACTCGTAGCTCATCCTATTGCCCATGCAGTGAGTTCAAACTTGTAAACTAATTCTGCAGTCGGTGTCCACGCCTCAGCTGCGTATGTTAGTATACACAGGTACAAGGGGTTACCGCCATCTCTTAAAACCGTGTACAATAATATTACTTCATCTTTTCTGGTACAAATATGCTGACGTATCATTATAACAATACTGTTTTAAGAGATTGTGGTTACTTCGATTTAAAAGTATAGGTACACGTTAAATAATAAGAGTAATTCAGATGATTCAAATTGGATAAACTTGTGGAGTCATTTTTGAAGTAAGTTTGTTCATCTGTAACATACGTTATTTGAATTTATTTTATTTAAAAAGCTGATAAAGTAACTGAGGCCTCGCTCTTTAAATAAAATTCGTTGAATTCATGTCACCTTTTCATATAGCATAAGTAAAACAATTTAACGAAGAGGCCAGGTGGTTTGTATTTCTATAGCACTAGTCTATTCTTTAGTAGCTAAGCAGTCTCCCTTGTATAGACTTGTTTAAAGTCTTGACAATCGTAATTGGCACAGTATATCCATCGGCGCATTCCGCTACATTGAGCTATCAGACGAAACCTAACGGTTTGGAATTGTTTCAGATTTCCTCTATCAACACAGAGTAGCCTTTGACGGTGTTCTCTCCGAGGTCGAGGTACTGGACACTTCAAACTGTGCGGTAAGAGCTTTTATTGATAAAGTGTTTATGTTATGAATTTGGTTTACGGAGTGCTGATATCGCGTGGAAGTGGTTTTGGCACTTCGAAACCGATTGTCAATGTATATTTGATCATCTTATCTCACTTCACTCTTATTGTCAAGATAAATTTTGTGTTACATTATTTTGTACCTCTGTTTATCCTGAATTTATCCAATAATAGTTTGATATTTAAAGCGTGTAAGGTACTATTACTTTGTACTAATATTATATAATTGTTTGCTTAATTTATCGCAAATAAAATAAATGTATAACAGAGCAAGAATTACATAATTTCTATTATTGGGTTGTTTTTTTTAATAACAATTGTATAACTGATTGTTATTTTTTTGTTACGTGTTTGGGATTCAAATATTTATTTCATTCAAGTGATGCGTTGTAATCTGTTGAAAGTAATTTGAGGGTATGGTGACTTGCCAAAATATGCTACAACATCATGGAGGGTTAAGACCTCTATCAGATTGAGTTGGATAGGCTTAAGACTAGTCAGGTCTCAGGACTTGGTTAAGTGAAGTACGCATTTTTGTGTCTCAATAGCAATGATGTAAAAAGTATAGAAAACGCATAAATTAAATGAAACCAATTCACAGATTTTATTAAAATTATATAAAGATTATAAACAGTAATACGCATATTTTAACTCGAATTTGCTAGCACTTATATTGTTAAAGTGTAAGGAAGACTTCTTCGTTTTAACCAATCGATATGGATTCACGAGTTACCATACGTGACCAATATTGGGCTGCTTAATATGCCCTTTCATTTGCCATCCAGAGGTCCTTGACACCGGATGTTATTGGACAGGAAGACTTATTTGTTGTTAACGTAACGTGAAGACGTTAAACGGAAATTTGTTTGAGTAAATCATAATACCGTTTACATACGTTACAGCTAAATTTTCAACAATATTCAATGCAAAATATAGACATCGATGATATTAATTCAAATATACGAGACCGTAACCATTTGTGCGGACATTTATTGTTGTATTATTTATAGTCCCATTTGTTATTCACAAGAATTCCGTAATATTGCTCTCATTTAACAAACTACAATTCTAAAATATTTGCGAATATCGCAAATTTTATGTGTGCATTATTGACAGGCAGGAAAGAATTGGAAATCCTGTAAAATATGCGTTTTTAATTAAACAGTCAGTTGAGTCAGTAGCGTTGGAACCTAATGAAGCTAAAGTTATGCGAAGTCAATTACTAAACAATGAGGATGTTAATCTGGTGGACGTAGGCGGCTGATGGGTACAATTTAATTAGAGGAGGTTTATGGTGCTTGTTGCTCGGTATCGGGCGGATCTCGCCGAGCCTACGGGATATTTGGTTCGGAGCGCGTGCATTTGATTGTGACAGAATTCGTATCTTACTTCGCCGCAGTAAGATTATTATTAGGTTTGGTTTCCGCTTGTATGTTTTTTTGTTATTTATGTACTCTCGCTTTTTTTAAGTATTACAATATAAGTGTTACTTGCAGGTATGTCGATGATAATCTATGAAAATAAAATTTGTAAGATTGACTATCGAGTTTCATGTCGACTGAACTGGTGTGGTCGATTCATTAAAAAATAAATGTTCAGTTTTGAGTGGAAGTATCCATTTTAGTCACGTTTCCAGAGAAACTGTGATGTAAGTACAGTTTGACTGGACAAGTGAACAGCGCAGATGGTTGCTATTCTTAACAAAATAATATATCTGTAATACGCGAGACCTTATACTTTAACTATAATGGAGTATTTACACCGAACTATGAGGCTGGTGAAAATTCCCTCAATCGTTAAAGGAGGCTAAGTCCAGAAGAAATGTTCATACGTACAGTAATATAACAGTTTTTATCACGCTTAAATTTTTTTTTACAAGATGCCGCGTTGAATTCGATTGCGGTGAATCAATAGATGTTCTTTTCTTTCCAGTTTTAAATTGCATTTCAGTAAATTGCACTTTAATTTTTAACAGAGAATCAGTATTCTCAGTTAAAATTTACAGTGCAATTTAGTGTTACGTGCTACGGTTTCTATAAATTTCACAGCGCTTCTCGTAATTCAGCTAATGCAGCTGAACAGAAAACATTACCTTGCTGACTGTAAGAATTGATGCGATTCATGTAATCAGGTATAGAACTTTATAAAATATGATTGTCCCTTAGGCAATAAGAAGCAAACCGATCCAAACTTTGATTGCCTTGTATAACCGCTTAACCTTTGACTCCAGCCAATTGTTTTCCTACTTCGCAGTTGTAAACTTATGAATTGTGTTATGTAAAAGTTATTGTTAAAACAACTTTGTAGTAGTCAGGTCCGGACTCACCGAAATGCCAGGGTGTTTTTCGATGAATGTATAACAGAGCAAGAATTACATAATTTCTATTATTGGGTTGTTTTTTTGAATAACAATTGTATAACTGATTGTTATTTTTTTGTTACGTGTTTGGGATTCAAATATTTATTTCATTCAAGTGATGCGTTGTAATCTGTTGAACGTAATTTGAGGGTATGGTGACTTGCCAAAATATGCTACAACATCATGGAGGGTTAAGACCTCTATCAGATTGAGTTGGATAGGCTTAAGACTAGTCAGGTAGGTACTTGGTTAAGTTAAGTACGCATTTTTGTGTCTCGATAGATACGTTCACATAAGTACACTTTACATACACATTACTCTCACATAAACCACAGGTATAGAGTATGTAGTATAAGCAATACATTTATTTTCAAATCCCGCCACGTACCAATGTGTTTTCAAATTTTCGAAAAACATATGTACGTTATCCGACGCTCTTACGGTGAAGTAAATCATCGTGAGGAAACCTGCGCACGCCTGCGAAGAGATTCAAAGGTTGTGCGTGAAGTCGTCCAACCCAAACTGGGCCCGCGTGGACGACTAAGGCTTATACACTCTATACGGGTAGGCTCGTGCCCCTCAGTGGGGACGTTTAATGAGCTGATGATGATGATGGTTTATTCTTGGTTGTTGTATAATAATATTTTCATATTTACGTGTTATAGCGTAGACATATTATATATTTTAAATATTATTCTAATGTATATGTTTATATTTATTACATATCATATTTATTATTTTAAGCACCGATATCGACTGGGCTCACTGAAAACCGACGTCAGGGTCCGCTCACAGGGGGCCCTGGCTTATGCTGAGTGAGTCCGTTTAGTCTAGACGTCGTAGCATGCCACATATTCGTTAATCATAAGTTTTTAGTAAAATTGTTTACACATAGATATAGATATGAAAATACTGAGGAACTTCTGCTCCCAATTGCTTAACATTAGACCACTTTACTTGTAAGATAACATCTTTGCGTGCCTCGAGTATACTAATTGTTTCAACTATTTAATTTTTTTTAATCCCTATGCACACACTTTTTACACACATACTCACACACATTCACACAATACAAACACACACTACCTACTCACCACATTCACCACATGAAGACGGAGTTTACTCTGATTGTCAAATATTGTTGTACAAAATTAGATCTCTATAATAGTTTGGGGCCTGGTGTTCTGTTTTACAGGCCCTCAGCCTAGTTCAGACACCGGACTTCTACAATCAAACTGTATTCTTCAGTGTTATTATTATTTATTATAGCTTTATTCTCACATTATTTACTTGTAATATGCGATGATTAAATTAAATAAATTCTTTCTTTCTTACTTGCTTTCTTAAATCACGCGGGCCCAATGAGGATTGGAACAAATGTATTGAGTTCTTATATCACTGCACTAGGTTAGGTCATTTATTCCATGAAACTTTTATACTTCAATAAATTTTAAAAATTGTCTTAAAATACCAAGTCATCCCGGTGAGGTAGTCCACCTAACATAGTTTTTTGATAGACCATCTCTCAAGTGATGGCTTATTAATCGAAATCGGTAACAATATAAAAAACAAAACGAGTGGCTTGTACGAGTTATGTAATAGGATGTAGGGCGCATCCTATAGCACGGGCAAGAGTCTATATTATTTTGATTAAAAAATAAGTCACAAACTTTATGGCCTCAAATTTTTATGGGTCTGCGTTTCTGGAATTGTCGTAAAATTTTTCAACTTTTTTGATTGCGCCTGTTTTATTAGGGCATTCGTGGGAGGTTATTTCATTTACTGGACCAATTTAATTTTTTCATTACGAAAGATTGCGGTATAGGTTAAGGAAGAAATAATGACTGATATTTAACTTCTTATTATGTATAATATATATAATATATATATATATATTATACATAATAAGAAGTTAAATATCAGTCATTATTTCTTATATATATATATGCGTGTATGTAGTAGTCTCTTTTTGAAGGTAGCCACGGAAGACCAGTGTCATGGTGTCTTCATCACCATGGCTTTTGCTGAGTGGTATACCAGTTCTGTGTCTTTAGATTTAAGTTTTTATGTTTAAGGTAATATTGTGTACTGTCACAGAATAAATATTTCTTTCTTTCTTTTTCTTTGCTATCAATTGATTTGAAATTATAGGCACTACGAAATATATTACAGCAAATGAGCTATTGTATTTTTATGTTTTTTGGGATCTCTTATACTAATAAGGTAATGAAATGTAAAACTATATAAAAGTATATTTGACGACCCATTTGGTGTTGCAGTTGAGACGTCGACTGCAAAACCAAGGGTTTCGGTTTCGATCCCCGGGCGGTTTAAACATTTGTGTGCATGAACATGTCTGTTTGTAATGGTCTGGCTGTTTTCTATGTATAATATGTATGTATTTACAATAAAAAGTTATATAAGTATGTTTATCCGCAGTTATGTACCCATAATACAGGCTTCACGCTTAACTTATGGCTAGGTTAGGTACGCTGTGTGAATGTCAGTGAATATCTATCTATTTATTATTATTAGTATAATTGAATTAATATTTTGACTATTGTCAAAGAAAAAAAAATACAATGTAATTGTACGTTTTTCATTAATTGGTAATAAAAATTTACAAAAGTCAGTAAAAGCATTTGTCACGGCATCTCATATGAGTAATATGGTAATAGTGGTTGGTTTTGGCGTTTAACAACATATTAAACGAACTCCTTGCTTCAGATGCGAGGCTGCCTAGCGGAACATGTGCGATGGGGCGATGCATTCGCCGTAGTCTACTCGGTGTGCGAGCGAAGGTCTTTCATTGCTGCAGCAGAACTGCTGTCTTTGCTGGAGAGGACCAGGCTTCCTGGATGCGCGGCTATAACCCTCTTGGGGAACAAGAGAGACCTCGAACACGTTAGGTGAGACTAAAACTATTCTACATAGAGTTTGGATTTAGGTCGTTTGTTTATTTAAGAAATCAAAGAGTACCTAATATGAAACCTTGGGGCACTCCCACACAAAAATCACCTATGAATTCACCTTTCAAATTAAAAAATCACCTCTTGAAAATAAAAATAAAATATTGAATTCAAACAGACCTTATAATTTAATAATCGATAGACTCTAAAGCCTCAACTTGCTTTACCGTTTTCTATGATCGACACAGTCGGAAACCTTCGGTAAATTTGTATGAATGAGTTGCACTGCTACACTTATTTTTAGGTATCAAATATTTCAACCAGAGCAATTCTCATATAAGTTGAACTTTTATTTGAAGTGGAAAGTCCAACTGTTTAGTTCTGATTTCAATTTACTGACTAAATTGATAAAGGGGTATTATATATTTTCGACGATTGCTAAGAATCATGAAGCTATTAAGCCTTTTACTGCGAACTTATTAAATAATACTGCTCTTATCACTGTTGTTAAAGTTCGCTTTTAAAATTCTGATTGCTCAAAGTCAATCTAAAAGATTACTATGGCAACTCTTTAATATTAAGCGACATTAATGTCATTTCTATGATTTATTTTTGATTATGATTATCATTGTCTACTTAGGGAGGTCCACGCTGAAGAGGGTCAAGAGCTATCACTGCGTTTCGGATGCCAGTTCTACGAGGTGTCGGCGGCGGAGTCGTGCGCCGGTGCCGCGCTGGCGTTCCACGCGCTGCTGAGGGAGGCGCGCGCGCTCGCGCTGCTGCTGCCCGCGCCGCGACGCAAGCTCGCCGCATACTCCGTCTCCAAGGTATTGATAGTATTCATATTTTTGGGATGGTATTTGTTCGATGATGTGCCTTTTGCAGTGGAGTAAAAAATTTACTAGGACTCAAGTAAAGGAATTCCTAAAAACAGTACGTTTGTCCTTTAGTCTCGACCGTTTTTCTTCTGCTTCCATGTATATTAAACATTTCTCAGTTAGATAGCTATAATCTTAAGTCAAATTATTGTGAGTTAATGTTATAATGCAGCTTACACGAAACTTTTTAAAGAATCATAATTACAGGATTAAGGTTTAAAGTAAAAACGCTATTTTTTCCACAAACACCTTTTTTCACAATTCGATAACTAGAAAGTAAGAAAAAAACATTTATTGTAATACACAATACAAAAGATTAATCTGTATTACTTTAAGTATTCCAGGGCATATGCACTGGAATATTTGTTGTCGATGTGTAATGTTGAAAGATGGAGGATGAATGTGTGTGTTCCTATTTTGTTGCCGTACCAGGTATCTTTAACAGCCCCATAAAATACTGTAATTGCTACGGGCTACTTTATCGATACACTAATGTACTAGGAATTTTATTACCCACACTTACCTATGTTATGCTTTCGCTAATATGTTGCTGTTAATATTAAATACATAATTGCTTCATGTTCACTGTGACCTCAATGAGGAGGCAATGTGAGTTATGACCTTTTTTTTTGTGTGTTTATAGTTTTATTTTAAAAAATAAGTGCGTAGTAATATGTAATGTTGTTTCTCGGCTGTGTATTTTTTATTGTAAAGGTCAATAAATAGTTTTTCTTTCTTTCTTTCTTTCTTATGATTTAAGATGAAAGATGTTAAAAGTGTTACTGTAGGTCTTATTTTGGCAACAGTAACTACTTTTTTGATTTTGTAGTAGGTTGGTGATCGTTCATGTGCGTTTTTTTAGGTGTCAGTAATTCTTTATCTATTAAGAAACCAACACTGTTCTAAAATTGTTGATAAATGTTCATTTATAATCCTCATCAGTCGTACATAAAAAAAAATTAATGGCTGTGTGGAGTCGCCCTATCTGCTAAGTCAAATCTATTTGAAATGTCCAAGAGCCAACCCGAGAGCACGCGACACTTTCGCAGAATCCAACCGTTTTATATTAAGAGCTGTTAGTTAATATAATACAAAATATTGCCACATAGATATTTTTGTTAATAAGTTTGTTAAGTTTAAAAGATTGTTAAATGAGTGAGGTTTATATCTATCAGTTGTATTTAATGTTACAATGATTGTTGGTGTTATCTTAAATTAAGAAATATACGTAATTTCTATGCGACACTCTGTATTATTTAATAAGTGAAAACTGTTTTGGCTACTGTTTTGTTAACTGTTTTGTTTAAATGTGCTACAAAATGCTGTTGGTTTTCCAAATAAATAAATAAATACAATCTACAGCTTGTCTAGTTGTTTGAATCAGAAGTTAAGTTTATAAATTCTCAGATTTCCTGTTATTTTATACGGTCGTAAAAACAATTTCTTGCTTCGAAACAATTAACAGTGTAGCCCGTATCCCAAGTTTCTTTCTGGTGATTGCCATTTTTTAAATAATAATGTTAATCTTGTGTGACATCGCCTAAACAAAACTGATTCATAAGTACGAAGAAGTTATACTGAAAGCATAACTATTATAGATTATGGTCCGAAACCCAATAACTACAAAAGTTATCTAAGGAAGTCTTGGTGTAACAGTTTTAACTGTATAAGTGATATTCAGTTTCTTATATAAAGTTATATTGAAGTTTCAAATTGATGACATACCAATCCGGTTTTCGTGCGGGCCACAGTACAGTTTCCGCTTTACTTAATGTCACTGACGATATTCGTTGGGCTATGGAAAGTAAATCCCTTACCGTATTAGTTTTACTAGATTTTAGCAATGCATTTAATTCTGTTGACTTTGATATTCTTCTTGCTATCCTTCATACTCTTAATTTCTCTCCTTCTTCTTTGACGTGGTTTAGTTCTTACCTTCGGGGTCGCTCGCAGTGTGTCCGTGTTAATGAGACTTATTCTGACTGGTGCAGACTTGGTGCGGGTGTACCTCAGGGTGGAGTCCTCTCTCCTTTACTATTTTCTATATTCATAAACTCTGTTACCCATCTTATTACCTCCAATTATCACCTCTATGCTGATGACCTACAAATCTATCGCCAATTTCCTGTAACTGACGCTGAGTCGGCCATCACTGCCATTAACGAGGATTTAAGCAGAGTTAGTGCCTGGGCGCGTTCGTATGGGTTACTTGTCAACCGAAAAGTCACAGGCAATGATCATTGGTGGTAGGCGTACGCGTAGTTCTCTTGACATATCCTCTATTTCTTCGGTACTTCTGGACGGTGTCCCTATATTGTTTTCTGACTCTGCGAAAAATTTGGGGTTATCTTCGACTCTCATCTGGATTGGAGCTCCCATTTAAAAGAAGTTAGCCGTAAAGTATATTATACCTTCCATACATTAAAATGTCTGCAGTGGTTCTTACCCATGGCTACTAGAATTACTCTTGCCCACTCTCTTATTCTTCCATTAATCGATTATGCTGACGTATGTTATCTGGATGTCACTGAAGACCAATTAAACAAACTTGAACGCCTTCAAACCTTGCCATTCGGTTCATTTATGGTCTCAAAAAGTTTGACCATGTTTCACGTTTTCGATTGAGCTTAATGGTTACCCATTAGACTTCGTAGAAATACTCGGATACTTTGCTTTCTCTACAATACACTTTACAATCCATCTTATCCAACGTATCTTAAAAAACGGTTTTCCTTCGCACGTGAATTAACTATTCCTTGTAGATCCCACCTGAGTTCTTCACTTAAATTTCCAACCATAAATCCGACTTTTTTTCTTACTCCTTCTCCGTTCATGCAGTGAGGTTGTGGAATTCGTTACCATCTAATATTCGCGATAGCAGTAGTATTTCCTTATTTAAAAGTCGTGTTAAAGAATACTATCTTTCTTCTATTCCATAATATAATTGTGTTTTAAAAATCCATAAACATATTAAGTTTTTGTGCTTTTGTTGAAATTTAAAAACCTTTATCTATATGTTTATAGTTTCTAAATTTAAGTTTTTTTTTCTTTATATTTTGACTAATATATAGTAATAATGTATTTATTATATTATTTGTTAACCTCTGTATGTATTATGTGTATATGTATGTATGTATATGTATGTGTATATATATTTATGTATATATGTGTGTGTGTATGTATGTATATGTATGCAGTATATGTGTGCACACTGTCTACCTCTCACACTTCATTTTCTTTTTTTAGGCCTGTTGGAAGAAATTTCATAATGAAATAAGCAGTGCCTTTGTACAATTTTTTCCATGTACCTGTTTTTTATTGTATAATTGTGTGCATAAATGATTAAATAATAAATAATAATAAATATACGGTATCCTGTATTAAACTTTGATAACTGTGAGAAAGATCCAGAACTATATTGAATTATTTTTCTCTGTGGTCTTTTTTCTCTTGTTAAACCTATTTTTCTGTACACGTTGATATACATTAAATAATCCTTTATTAATTATTTAAAGTGTTAATATCTAAAATATTACAATAACTATATGTGTCTTGTCTTTGAAAATCCTTAACATAATGCAATAATAGAAAAGACAATAAACTAAGTAAGCGTTTCAATGCATTTTCAATTTTATTACGCATTCATTGAAATTAAAGGTGTAATTAGTTGCGTAATTTACTATTTGCACTTGTTCAACTATCTAATTGGAAATGTATGTTGACTTTGCTCGTACTTGGTCGTGATCTCATGAACTTTACAATTAATTAATTCTATTTAAGATACGGTTAAACGTTAGTAGAACTATTTTAGTTATTTGTAAATTATTTGGTTTTAATGTAGCTTCAGCAAGAAAGAAAGAAGAAAAAAATCTTTATTCAAATAAATCTGCTACAGATACTTTTGAATCGTCATTTGTTATTATTCTTATATTTTTTAATGAATCTACCACCAACTAAGGTATGCGATGGGCAGGACTTTTTCGTATAGTACCTTAATTTTAGACTTTTACTTGATTTAGTTTTGTGTTGCTTGATCTGTTTTATTTTTCATAACTGTATAGTTTGATTAGGCATTATAATGTATTTTTTTCTGATACAAAGTTGTTATTTATGAGGACTTTTAAAAGACTACCTGTTCTTATAAAAATATGTACATTATGGATGTCAACTGCTAGGGATCGACCCCAGGAGAAAATAGAACGGCTTTTATTCAGCAGTGAACATTTTAGGCTATAATGATGATAACGATGATGAATATTAAATAAAAAAATATTCGGTATTGTTTTTTTTCGTGGGGCTTAGCACTTGTTGGAGCATGGCCAGAACCGCGTTAGTTTTCGGAAGGTGTACCATGGATAACCGCTGTGGAGTGGAGCCAAACGCTTGTGGCTAAAGAATAAGGACCCCTTTTATGTCTATGTTACGTTGTATCTTAATAATACAATTGTTTCTTTTTTCACAGGTAATCGGCACGATATTTGGCAAAAACAGCAAGAGTGTGCGAAAGAAACGGCCGTCATTAAGCATTTAAACGTTATTTTATTATTTATTTATAAGATCATAGACTGCTTCGTTTTTAAATAGTTTAAGGAGAGTGCTGTTATTAAGTATTCGGCTTTTTCTTGGTACAAATGTGTATTAAAAAATGTTTAACGCAGGGACGCATCTAAACAAAATCCTTTAAGGAAACGAAAAATCAAAAAGGGTCATTGCAGGAATAATAACAGTTCATAAATCAAAGGCTTAAAAGCGATATTTTGGTGTCCCCGTAGATACTTATCTGGCTTATAGAAAAATTCTGCGAGCATATTATGTTTACCTTTGTTGATATTCTAATCTATACCTTCAGGGTGTTTAATAAAATGAAATATTTTGCTCTTGTTTTTACCCACGTAATAATTATGTCAATAACTTGAACTACCTATATGTTTATAAACATATTTCAGTTCCACGAACGACGAAAACACTTTTGTAAATAAAATCAAACTCTGTCTAAATATTAATTATTTTATTTTTACTTAATGTATACATAGGTATACCTCGCAATAGATTTACATTGTTATATTGGAGCAATAAATTGTACATATAAAATAATGCTCAAGTTTATACAAATGTTTCAAATGAATAAAACGATATGTGACAAAAATTATGTGTTTACATTTCAAAAATTTAAGCTTTCTCCTTATAAAATTATTTATTCAGTATGTGGCGTTTCTGTCACTTTGGATTTCTCTCAAGAAGTCCGCATAAGCTTTCAGTAAAGGCGCAACATCTTAACTGAAGCTTATCGGGAAGAGAGGGAATTCATCGATCATACATCATCATCACTCGTCATCATCATATTCATTACGCATTTCTTCATCAACAAAACAAAATAATACTTACTGATGACGAGACAGCATGGCCATCACCTTTGCCTGTTCCAAATGGAACGATTAAAAAAAAGTTGTGAACTGTCAAAGGCTTACCATTTTTGGCGCGTTTGACAACTCACGCTCTCTTGGACAAACTATTTCTATCTACTGATAATTCATGGTAATTTGTACTGTGCCTATAATTGCGGGTAGCAGATGGATGTCAACTGCTAGGGATCAGCCCGCGTGGAAATCTTATGGGGTGGCCTGCGTTTAGCAGTGATATTAGCTTTTAGCTTTCATGATAATGATGTGGATGATACTGTACAAGAGTATTAAACAAATAACGAAGTGTCTGCGAGTGTCATTTACCTCTTCGGGATTAGCGGCCTGACCGAGGCCAACGGCAAGGAGATCGAACTCCAACCCGCTAAATGTATATTTAACTATCATTGTTTTCACCACATCCTGCCATTAAATTACCTACCGACTATTGCATTTTTTTTTTGCATTGCAAAAGTAGTCCTTTTAGGGTTTCGAACATACTGGCAGAGTTCCCTATTTGAATAGTTATACTAATTCTTTTTTCCGAGTTGCCAGCTCTACGGTCACTTGTGATCACAGACATCCGAATATACAATAAGACTGGACAAGCCGCCAAGTTTATAGGCAGTCCCAGTGTCACAATTTTTTTCGGTTCTTACCTGTGAAAAGTTATTATATTTCTCGGTAAATTTACTGATTCATTCGATGATGGCATGTTACAATTGCACAGGATGGCATTTGGGAAAAAAAGGTAATTCTTCTAATATTCGTGCGTCTTGACCCGTCTCACAGAGCGTAAACTGGCAGCCAGTGTATGCTCGTTGAGCTTACATTTGTCGCACTTAAAAATGCGGCTTGCCCCATCTCCTGTATTGGGAAATCTGTGCTTGTGATGTTGACTAGATGTAGTCATGATCAGCTGATTATACGTCCCCACCGAGGGGCACAAGCCTATCCGTAAAGGATGAATACCTTAGTCGTCCACGCGGGCCCAGTGCAGATTGGCCGACTCCACTCACAACCTTTGAATCTCTTCGTAGGCGTGCGCAGGTTTCACAATGTTTCCTTCACCGTATGAGTGTCGCATAAACGTAAATATAATATCGAAAATTCGGAAATACATTGGTACATGGCGGGATTTGAACCTGCACTCTCCAGATCGGAAGGCAACAATCCACATCAATGAGCCACCGACGCTCTATAATATTATAACCAAAATATATTATTATTTATCTTAAGGAAAGGTTTGGAACATACTGGCACCGATCCCCATTTGGATAGATAGATCCCCATTTTCCGAGTTGCCAGCTCTTCGGTTATGTAATGTTAGCTAGTATAGGTATATGTACACATTAGAGCTATCCAACAGTGTTGCTCTAAAACCTGAATGGCGGCGCTGTCAATCTGCGGTTGCAACAGTGAAGACACATTTCCCAATCGCCAATCGAAAGTCACCGTAACTAAGGAAAGTTGAGAAAACGTGGAATTGTCACCTTTTACGGCGTCACCATAAAACTTATGTATGTGCATCGTTATACGTGGGAGAAGCAAGGTCTTATTTTGGCGTGGCGCCAATGATGTTCAGTTAACTGCTCGGGTTAGGTCGGTGGTCGGGTATTGCATTTTTTATGAATTAATAACTTTGATAAATAAATAACTTATTTTGCTTATTTTTTTTTACAATGGGTACCAGAAAAATGTACGTAGTCACCTTATAAGCAGAAATTGCCTACTACACTCTTGCATAGCTAAAATTATAAAAATAATACAAAAAGTACTATTTTACAATAAGTATTTGTCGTATGTGTGTGTGTTTGTTATTATTAATTTTACTATTATTCAACGGAATTATCATTCGGAATCTGAGATATTTGAGGTAACTGAGTTGTCGGACAAACATTCGCCTTCACTCATTAATAACTGGTGGTAGACTCGATACTGAGTCATTTAGGTAGGTACCACCGCAGTACCAGATATTCTCCTGTGAAATAGGAGTGTTATGCACTTTTGTGTTAATAATATTCTTTTGATATTTTATTATTTAATATTAATTTATTATTTTTATTTTATATTATATAAAAAATTAATTAATTATATTTAAGTATTAATATATTTTATTTTTTTCTTTATTTTAGCCTTATAAGTATCTTTTTCTGATACAAAGTTGTTTATTTATGAAAGACTTTTAAAAATACCTTTATTATAAAAATATGTACATGATGGATTAACGCTAGGATCGACCCAGGAGGAAAATAGAACGGCTTTTATTCAGCAGTTGAACATTTTAGGACTATAATGATGATAGACGATGATGAATATTAAATAAAAAATATTCGGTATTGTATTTTTTTCGTGAGGCTTAGCACTTGTTGGAGCATGGCCAGACCGCGTTAGGTTTCGGAGGCTGTACCATGGATAACCGCTGTGGAGTGGAGCCAAACGCTGTGCCAAAGAGTAACCGACCCCTTTATGTCTATGTTACGTGTATCTTAATAATCAATTGTTTCTTTTTCACAGGTAATCGTCACGATAATTTGGCAAACAACAGCAAGAGTGTGCGAAAGGAAACGGCCGTCATTAAGCATTTAAACGTTATTTATTATTATTTATAAGAATCATAGGGACTGCCTTCGTTTTTAAATAGTTTAAGGAGAGGTGCTGTTATTAAAGTATTCGGCTTTTTCTTGGTAACAATGTGTATAAAAAATGTTTAACGCGGACGCATCTAAACAAAATCCTTTAAGGAAACGAAAAATCAAAAGCGGTCATTGCTAGGAATAATAACAGTTCATAAATCAAAGCTAAAAGCGATATTTGGTGTCCCCGTGAATACTTATGGCTATAGAAAAATCTGCGAGCATATTATGTGTTACCTTTGTTTGATATTCTAATCTAAACCTTCAGGGTGTTTAATAAAATGAATATTTTGCTCTGTGTTTTACCCACGTAATAATATATTCAATAACTTGAACTACCTATTGATGTTTATAACCATATTTTCAGTTCCCGAACGACGAAAACACTTTTGTAATAAAATCAAAATCTGTCTAAATATTAATTTATTTATTTTTACTTTATATTACATAGGTATACCCTCGCAATAGATTTACATTTGTTATATTGGAGCAAAAAATTGTACATATAAAATAATGCTCAGTTATACAAATGTTTCAAAAATGAAATAAAACGATATGTGACAAAAATTATGTTTTACATTTCAAAATTAAGCTTTCTCTATAAATTAATTTATTCAGTATGTGGCGTTTCTGTCATTTTGGATTTCTCTCAAGAGGTCCACATAAGCCTTTCAGTATGGCGCAACAGCTTAACTGAAGCTTATCTGGAAGAAGAATTCATCGATCATACAATCATCATCCTCTATCAATCGATATTCATTACGCATTTCTTCATCAAAAACAAAATATACTTAACTGATGACGAGACACGCATGGCTATCACCTTTGCCTGTTCCAAATGGACGATTAAAAAAAAGTTGTGACTGTCGAAAAAAGCTTTACCATTTTGGGCGTTTTGACAACACACGCTCTCTTGGACAAGACTATTTTCTATCTCTTGTATTCATGGTAATTTGTACTGTGCCTAAATTGCGGCGTAGCAGACTGGATGGTCAACTGCTAGGATCAGCCCGCGTGGAAATCTTTATGGGGTGGCCTGCGTTTAGCATGATATTAGTTTTAGCTTTCATGATAATGATGTGGATGATACTGTACAAAGAGTATTAACAAATAACGAAAGTGTCTGCGAGTGTCCATTCTACCTCTCGGGATTAGCGGCCTGACCGAGGCCAACGGCAAAGGAGATCGAACTCCAAGCCCGCCTAAATTGTATATTTAACTATCTTGTTTTCACCACATCCTGCCATTTAATTCTAACCGACTATTGCATTTTTTTTTGCATTGCAAAAGTAGTCCCTTTTAGGGTTCGAAGCATATGGCAGAGTTCCCTATTTGATAGTTAACTAATTCTTTTTTCCGAGTTGCAAGCTGTCTACGGTACTTGTGATACACAGACATCCGAATATACAAAAAGACTGGACAAGCCCCCAAGTTTATAGGCAGTCCCAGTGTTCACAATTTCTTTTGCGTTCTTACCTGTGAAAGTTATTTATTTCTGGGTAAATACTGATTCATGCGATGATGGCATGTTACAATGCACAGGATGGCATTTTGGGGAAAAAAGGTAATTTCTTCTAATATTCGTGTCTTTAACCCGTATCCACAGAGCGTAAACTGGCAGCCAGTGTAATGCTCGTTGAGCTTACATTTTGTCGCACTTAAAAAATGCGGCTTGTTTTTTTTTTTCCCCATCTCCTGTATTGGGAATCTTGTGCTGTATGTGACTAGATGTAGTCATGAATCAAGCTGATATCGTCCCCATAACCGAGGGGCACAGGCATTTCCGTAAAGGATGAATACCTAGTCGTCCACTTTGGTCGGGCCCAGTGCAGATTGGCCGACTCCATCACAACCTTTGAATCTCTTCGTAGACGGTGCGCAGGTTTCACAATGTTTCCTCACTATGAGTGTCGCATTTTTAAACGTAAATATAAATATCGGAAAATTCGGAATACATTCGTACATGCGGGATTTGAAACTTGCACTCTCCAGATCGGAAGGTCAGACAATCCACATCAATGAGCCACCGACCGCTCTATAATATTATAACCAAATATATTATTATTTATCTTAAGGAAATGTTGGAACATTACTGGCACCCGATCCCAACATTTGGATAATAGATTCATTTTTTCTATTGCCAGCCTTCGGTTTTTTGTATGTTACTAGATAGTGCATATGTACACATTAAAGAGCTATCCAACAAGTGTTAGCCTAAAACCTGAATGGCGGCGCTGTCATCTGCCGTGTGCCAACAGTGAATGACACATTTCCCAATGCGCCATCGAAAGTCACCAGTAACAAGGAAGTATTGAGAAAACGTGAATGTCCACACTTTACGAGCGTCAACCATAAAACTTATGGTATGTGCATTCGTTATACGTAGAGGAGAAGCGGCTTATTATGGAGTGGCGCAATATGATGGTTCAGTTAACTGCATCGGGTTATCTGGTCGGGTGGTCGGTAATTGCATATTTTTTGATTAATACTTTGATAAATAAATAACTATTTGCCTAATTCTTTTTACAATGGGTACCCAAGAAAATGTACGTAGGTCACGTTATTAACAATTGCCAGCTAATCTAGCATAAACATATATTCTAGAATAAAATTAATACAAAATACTATTTACAATAAGTCATTATGTCGTATGTGTTGATGTGTTTGTTATTATTAATTATTACTATTAATTTACAATACGGAATTAATCAATATCGGAATCTGAAGTTATTTGAGTAAATGAGTTGTCAGGAAAAACATTGGCCTTCACTCACTAATAACAGTGTGGTAGACTCGATACTGAGTGATCTAGGTAGGTACCAACTATCCAGTACAGATATTCTCCTGTGAAATAGAGAGTGTATGGCACTTTTTGTGTTGTCGGGATAGGGCAATGTAGCATATGAAATTACCACTTGGGTATAAGAGACCGAAATCTTTTGTCTCGGTGACGGGTGCAGTGCGGCATTGATACAAGATATTAACGTCGATTTCTAGTTCATTTCAATGGCGCTCATAGTTTAGACTTAACCCAGTCGTCCGCTTATAACAAATAAAATATTGTTAAAGAAACATGTTCGTCTAGTACTAGCGTTAAATTCGCATTTAATGCCGATAGGATATTCAAAGCGCTGACACTTCAAGGTGACGTACAGTTACATTACATTCACGGGTCGCCTAAAAGGGCCTGTCACACGATGTTATTATCTAAGACTGCTGTCACAACATCCTAACACCCGGGCATGTGATTAAAGAATATAAATACCATGAATCCAGCGTCAGACAATTAAGCTTGAAGCCGATATGTACTAAACGAATAAATATCTTGATTTTTGATAATCATTAAATGAAAAATTCACAGCATGCCCAAGTAACTGCTGCGGAACGATTCGGAACCCATGTTGCAACCTCACGCACCAATGTCGCCAATTCCGATATAGGTTTATACTAATGGAGATTGCGCGATATCTAGTAGGACCCCAGTGCAACGTCCGACGAGGTTACCGAGTCGATAGGGCCTGTAGCTGCATAGATTGGAGTATGGGACAGCAATATATAAGCAATCAAGTAGTTACACAAATGTAATCTATAGCCTTTTTCATAAGAGAACTATGTATATTCACGTGTTTAAATGATCGTATCAGTCTTACTGTGGAGACGATCTGATTCTGTGGTACACGGTGCGATTCATGTAACAGAGGTACATGTTCGTAGGCACTGTAGCTAAATGTTAAGAGCACATGGGGGGTGGCATGGCATTGAAGGGTACTGTTATCGTCTTGGCTCTTTAACGTCAGGGACTTACCATCGGTAAGTAAAAGACGTCTGCAATTTAATAAGATTAGATTAAAATCCTTTTTTTTTTGTGGCTCTTTTAGAGCAACTCTCAAGCACTGTTAGTGGATAATATTGCTTTGCTGTTTTGATCTATAAAAGCCTATTGTCGCCAGATATTTAATGACTTTCGCGAACGTAAATGAATCCATGCAACCGAATACCACACCAAGCCCTTCAACTAAGACTGTTACACATATCTAGTTGCAAATCGTGACACGTACCAACCACACGTGGCCTAATGAGTTTCCGTTTTCACTGAGACCTCGTCACGAGTCCCCGTGTCAAACTATGATCGAACGGCATTCGATAGGAGAGAGCCCAACTCCCGATCACCTGATAACGTCCAAATGCGACGCTAAAACACCACTAATGTGAAAGCAAACCGACAAGTGCAGTTTCGCACAAACAAAAACACTGACGTTTGGCCGTGACTGATGAGGCATGAACGAGATCACGATAAGTTCAAATGCTGTATTCACTTGTAATGTGATTGAACTACACTACAACGCGGTACGAGAAGACAAGTAGTTATTGATTAGAAATCGAAATTAAGCCTGAATGTAATGTAAAAGGTTCCTAAATCCCCAAAGTACTATTGCAGTATAAGGTTTTGTTCACACAAAAACTTAAGACATTGCGTCTATCGGGGAAAAGTATCGTAAGACCCCCCAACCTCCAAAAACATATCTAATCCTGCCGGTACATGCGCCAAACACCCTGTATTTCTCTTTTAGCTCCTTTTTAAAATCACTATTGAACAATAATTAAAACCATCTTAACCAAGGCAAGGCATTGAGGGTTTCTTGTGTTGTGTTTGTCGAATTACAAAAAGGTTACGAGTATGAAAACAATTCACCAATTTTTTTGGGTGTGGTGAAACGTGTGTCGACGGTGAGTGAGCGGGTTTAAGAAGCTATCGGTGGCTCGTGAGCTCGTGATGTAGTGTATGGATCGTTCAGCAGAATTTAAGAAAATCTAGGATTAGTGGTGTGTGTTAATAAACGAGTGTGTATGTGCGTCGTATCGTGCATTAAAGTCCCACGGAGGGCACGAGCCTACCCGTTAGGTGGATTAGGCCGTGAGTGGGGGCGTCCACGGGCCAGTGCGGATTGGATTGACTGCACAGCAACAACCGCTTCGTTGAATTGGCTGTGCTGGCGATGGGGTGGGGAGCGGCATGAGTTTTCCCACGATGTTTTCCTGCACCGTAGGAGAGCGTCGTAATCGAAGAATACATTTGGTAGAGTCGGATTTGAACCTCAGCCCTGCCCGGTAGAAGCGACGAGTCCACACCACTGGAGCCACCGACGGCTCTAATAAACGATGGTGGAGTGGCCCAAATCGAGGTTTCGTACTCGTAAACAAATTTCAATAGAATCATTCGAAACGGAGGGGCCTAATAACATCGGGGGTCTACAATACCTTATAATCCATAATTAGTAGTTACTAAAAAACGGTCCGGCGCGACGTAAAATCGGGGTACAGGTGTACCTTGCGATGTGGAGATATGAGCAGTTCTTGCCGAACTATCGATAGGTTTGAATATCTATAGTTGACTTCAAAACATCTATGTCTATCGATACTATGACAGTCAATTTGAAATAAGCTTTGATGGTATCGAAATTATGCATATCCAAAATATCGTGATAATGAGCGTCGGGGCTCGGGTGTAATTGTCGCCTTCATACGGGAGGGCTGAGGTTCAAATCCCGACACGTACCAATGTAATTTCGAAAATATATGTACGTTATCCGACGCTCTAGGTGAAGCTAAAACATTCGTGAGGAAACCTTCATGCAACGCTGCGAAGAATTTCAAAGTTTTTGTGAGTGTCCAATCCCACTGGGCCGCGTTGGACGACTAAGCCTTAATCACCCCTTATAACCGGTAGGGCCTCGCCCTCGGTGGGGACGGTTAATTGAATGCGGAATCGATATTGTACAATGACAGACGCAGAGGGATAGGCGAGGAGAAAAGGAGGGCAGCAAATATAAGCGCTGTGCAGTACAAGCATTGTGTACAGATAAGTATGTTGTATGGTGCTGGATGTTTTCTATGTATAATACGTATGTAGTAAAACAAAATTGTATATTAATATGTTTATCCCTTGTTACCTGTATTGCAGGCTTATTAATTGGTTCCGGACTAAATGGCGATGTGGGCAGTGAGGTGATGGGGTGTGCAGTGTGGATTATTATGTTTGGAGGGTGGGGAGATATTATCGATAGACGTGGCGGAGAGGGGGGTGTAAAGCAAAAAGTACGATCTACCATAGCTCTTAAAAGTGTGTGGGAGTGGAGCGCGAATGCGGCTCGCTAGAGGGGGTGGGGGTGCCGTGTTTTTGAAGCTGTAAGGCCATCTGCCGCACCAACAGCAAGCAAGTCAATTTTGAAAAAAAGAATATCCATAGCTCCGCAATAGACAATCTGGCCTCAAGCACTCATTTGATCGTTGCAGCCATTTAAAGTTAGTCTAGCTCCACAATAGTAAAAACTATTAAATATATAAGCATTATTTTGGATCATCATCAGCTCATTAAACGTCCCCACCGAGGGGCACGAGCCTACCCGTATAGGGTGATTAGCCTTAGTCGTCCACCGCGGCCCAGTGCGGAATTGGACAGCCTCCTTCACACACAACCTTTGAATCTCTTCGCAGGCGTGCATGAGAGTTCTACGATGTGTTTTCTTCACCCGTAGGAGCGTCGATAACGTACATATAGTTTTCGAAATACCATTGTACGATGTCGGGAGATGTGAAGCCTCAGCCCTCCGGTAGGAAGGCGACAGTTCACACCACTGAGCCACCGACGCTCATTATCACGATTATTTTGGATAATAGCGATAATTTCGATACCATCAAAGCTTATTGTCAAATTGACTGTCTATAGTATCGATAGAATAGATGTTTTCGAAGTCAACTATAGATATTCAAACTATCGATAGTTCGGCAACACTGCTCATATCTCCACATCGCAAGGTACACCTGTACCCGATTTTACGTCGGGATCGAGGTACGTTTATTACGTAACTACTATTAACGATTATAAGTATTGTAGAACCGATTTTTAGGTCCGTTTCGAAATGATTTATTTGAACATTTGTTTACGGGTACGAAACTCTATTTTGGGCTACACAATGTTTATTAGAGCGTCGGTGGCTCAGTGGTGTGGACTGTCGCCTTTCTACCGGAAGGGCTGAGGTTCGAAATCCCGACTCTACCCAAATGTATTTTCGAATTCGACCTCTTACGGTTGAAGGAAAAATCGTGAGGAAACCTTTCATGCAACGCCTGCGAAGAGTTCGAGTGTGTGTGGAAGTCATCCCAATCCGCACTGGGCCGCAGCTGTGACGACTAAGCTAAGCACCCTATACGGTAGGCTCGTGCCCCTCGGTGGGGACGTTTAATGAGCTGATGATGAATGTTTATTAAAAACATTCACAAAATCCTAGGAGTTTTCTTAAATTCTGATGAAACGAGTTAATAACTCGAGTCGAGCACGCGATAGCTTCTTAAACTTTAATTTGTGATCACGTAAAAAAAATTGTGAATTGTTTTCATACTCGTAACCTTTTTGTAATTGAAAACCAAGACAAGGAAATTCAATGCCTTGCCTTGGTTAAGATGGTTTTAATTATTGTTCATGTGTTTAAAAGAGCTAAGAGAAATACAGGGTGTTTGGCGCATGTACCGGCAGGATTAGATAGGTTTTTGGAGGTTGGGGGGTCTTACGATACTTTTCCCCGATAGACGCAATGTCTTAGGTTTTTGTGTGAACAAAACCTTATACTGCAATAGTACTTTGGGGATTTAGGAACCTTTTACATTACATTCAGCTTAATTCGATATTCTAATCAAAACTACTTGTCTTCTCCGTACCCGTGTAGTGTTAGTTTCAATCACATTACAAAGTATACATCATTTGACTGTATCGGGATCTCGTTCCCATTGCTCATCGTCACGCCAAACTCCAGTGTTGTTGTTGTCGAAACTGCACCTTGTCGGTCCTTTCACATTAGTGGTTTTAGTGCGTCGCATTTGGACGTTATCAGGTGATCGGAAGTTGGGCTCTCTCCTATCGAATGCCGTTCGATCATAGTTTGACACGGGGACTCGTGACGAGGTCTCAGTGAAAACGGAAACTCATTAGGCCACGTGTGGTTGGTACGTGTCACGATTTGCAACTAGATATGTGTAACAGTCTTAGTTGAAGGGCTTGGTGTGGTTATTTCGGTTATGCTCGAATTGGATTTCGATTTAAGATTTCGCGAAGTTCAAATTAATCCATCAATTTAAGGTGATCAATAAGGGTTTAAGTATATCAAACAAAACAACAAATTGCCAAAAGCAATATTCCATTTACCACAATTAAAAATCATGTCGCTTAATGAAGTAGTTTTGCTCTATGAAAAATGAGAGACCAACAAAATTAACAACAAAAAAAGGTATTTTATATAATCTATAATTTTTTTTTTTATGTTATAAGTGTACAGGACGGTCTTGACGTTCACCTGATGTTAAGTGAACGCCAGACCATGACAAGACGGCATTAAAGGAGACCAAAACTATAGACAGTTATATCCTCCTCAATGCCCGCATCTGCGCCCGTCACCCAAGACAAACAGATGTTAGGTCTCTTAACCTGGAATTTCACTAGCTACAGTTGCCCTTCAACCCGAACACAAAAGGCATAACACTCTTGTTTTTCACGAGATGATATCTGCACTGCGGTGCGTACCTACGTAGCGATCATATCTCGCAGTCTTCCCCTAGTGAAGACCTGCTTAATAACCTGATTCTTATATTAATTCTCATCCACCGGTGAAGCCTATCACGATACAACAAGTATATATTTATTTTATACACTACGAATGCTCATCTACCGACGTAAATTCCCACTGAAGGGTACAGGTTGTATTGCTGGCTGATGGCTTAGAATTGCTATGAGGTGCAGCTGTTATGTGCATAGGTTCACAGAACTATCGAAATCATTGTCGCCCAGGTACCCATTAATGCATCCGCCATCGCCTGCTAACGAAATTACTAGCTACTTCAGTCCGCTCCACTCCTGCCCATCACGTGAATAATCCCGACTAGCTCTATAAACTATGCACCACCCAGAGCTGTTCGCCTGATATTGGTCTTACACTTCGGAATTCCTACCTAGACCCGACCTGGAGTATCGATCGTCTATCACGGTTATTATCTCTAACACCATAACCTAATCGTTAGCAATACCTAGTAATATAAGTGAGCAGTTCCATTGATTGCTACGTATAGATTATTGGCGACCCAGTTGTTGAGACTTTGGTCGCCTTCCTTGATACGGCGGGGTGCCGGCTAGGGAAACTGAGTGTCTGTTCCCGTTTCAATCCCCAGGCGTACCAAATTGATAAATTATCTGTGAGAGGATATAAATGTCCTTTACTTGGTAATGTATTGTCGCGAACGCGTAGTCGATCCTCTTCCTTAATCGGGATGTAGAGAAAACTATACATGTATTTCTCGAAAGGAAAAAACCATTCATTAATGCACGCATATCTGCGAAGATTTAATCTAACCCGTTTGTTAAGTGAATAAGCAGGCTTACCGGTTATCACCATAGTCTCCGACACATGGCTCGTGCGTGAATCTGGATATTTATTTGAGATACGTTACATATAGTGACCTAATAACTACCATCCCTTTACGATATTATCTACGTTGCCCCTAACGAAAGTGTCTTGAGGGAGATGAGGTGTAAACGTCGTTATATGAGCCCACGTGATGAATGATCTCAAATATTGAGAAGATGAACTCGTGGTGGAGTACGCACATACCTTATATTTAAGATAGTTTCGTTCCTATTGTGGAGCTATAGAAACTAAACTTTAAAATGCCTTGCGGAGCTCAACGACAATAACTTGAGTGCTTATCTTGGCTTCTACGTGATTCACCCTTTATGCATATTTCGACAAAGCCTGAATGAACATTTGCTATATATATCACAATATATTATCTGTACTCTATGGCGCATTTCAATAGTGCGATTGGTCTCACACGCGAGTGGCGGCTTGTCTACTACAGAATCACGCCGATTCAGGCATTGTAGATCCTAGCAGACGCCAATAATGTATGGTCCTCTCTAATCTATTTCAGACAGCTTATTTATTATATGTTTTTACGTTTATGTGGTGTTTTAGAATGTCGATATAGACTGTTTATGCCCATGGTCACCTGATGGTAACTGTATATACCTGAGTTCGTATACTCTCTAGCTAGAATCAGTCTAATAAATCTGAGTAAGAGTGTCGCAACAACAACTTATACTGATAGACAGTTAAATCTTTCATTCAATGCCGACTGCACCCGTCCCGAGACCAGAGTTTCGGTCTTCTTAACCCGGTAATTCACTAGCTTACGAGTGCCCTCATCCCGA
>PQWD01010176.1:0-98532 GCA_019425675.1 Leucinodes orbonalis | reverse complement strand
TTTGATATCCGATTTTAAGGCTGAAAGGCCTACCGTTGCTGTAAAGGTCATCTACGGTCAACAACAGTAGTCTGGAAACATGAAAATACTTCATGATTATCATAAAAAGGGTTCACAATCGTCTGGAATTACCATAAAAAAATTGGCCAAGCGCGAATTGGAATAGCCCGTGGAGGTTCCGCAAGCAAGTAACATACAATAAAGTAATTTTTATTTAATTAGGCACCTACTACAGCTTTAATATGAAAAATAGTGGTTCACCGTTTTTGACGTATAAAAAAAAACTACTTACAAGAAATCGTTCAAACTAAATTTCGTTGTTAGATTTCATGATAATGTACATCATATATTTTTTTCGATTTTATCAACCCCATAGTTTAGAAATTAGAGGGGGACACAATTTTTTCAACTTTGGAAGTGTCTCTCGCGCAAACTATTCAATTTATAAAAAATATATTAGAAACCTCAATATCATTTTTTAAGTTCTACACATTGATACCACACACTGGGGGTTTGATGACAAAAATTATGAGTTTCAGTTCAATGTATGGGGAACCCAAAATATATTATTATTTTTTCAAGTTTCTTGTCAAAACCTAATAGCGGTTCACAAAATACATATACTTACAAAGTTTGATTAGTGAAGTGTTTATAGTTTTGGAGAAAAAAGGGTTGTGTTATTCGGACGAACGGACAGACAGACTTGACGAATCTATAAGGGTTCCGTTTTTTGCCATTTGGCTACGGAACCCTAAAAAACTGTCTGCTGTTTAACATGCATAATTAATGAACTCAACGATAACGTATATATACCTCTACATAGATTTAGACAATCTGTTTTGTCTGTTAAATATAATATCGAAATTTAATTTCAACACTTGGTTGGGTTGTTCGTCAAAAAAAGAAAGAAAGTTCAAAAAGCGTCGATGACTCATTGATGTGGACTGTTGCCTTCTTATCTGGGGGTGCAGGTTGAAATCCCACCACGTACCAATGTATTTTCGAAATTATATGTATGTATGTATGACGACCCATGTGGTGTTGCGGTTGAGAGGTCGACTGCAACACCAAGGGTTCGATCCCCGACAGTACAAACATTTGTGTGCAATGAACATGTTGGTTTGTAATGGTTTGGGTGTTTTCTATGTATAATATGTATGTTATTACAAAAAAATATATAAGTATGTTTCCGTTGTTTAGTACCCATATTACAGGCTTCACGCTTAACTTGGGGCTAGATGGCGCTGTGTGAATGTCAGTGGATTTATTATTATTATGTTTTCGAAATCCTTAAGATTCACGGGCCAAATAGTGGCCCGGTCCTTTGGAAGGCGTGTGGGGCCGAAGCCAACAGCACAGAGGCCCTTTTTCGAATGTTTAATCTTTTAAGTGTTACACGTGGCGGATTATTATTATTACGCTCTTACGGTGAAGGAAATGTGTACGCCTGCGAAAGATCAAAGGTTGTGTAGTAACCTGTACACCCTTTACGGGAAGGCTCATGCCCCTTGGTGGGGACGTTTATGAGCTGATGATGATGACTTGGTTGGATTGATGAGCAACTTGGTAACTGCTACGCCAAATTTACCAATTTAATTTTTTTATTTATTTTAATTTACGTTTGTTATATTGTTGGTTAAGTTTAGAATTAAAATATATTGTGACCAAGTTGGTTTAACGGCGCGACCTATGACTATCAGATTTTAGGCTTAAATTTAAAAAATACATTTCATTCACATTTTTCTAGCTACTATGTCATCATTATACCTTTCAGTTGTTGCTTAGTTTGGCAGTTCGCATAATATGCCCACTGCTGTAATAAGACCTAACGACTTTAACACGGGCCGATCCCTAGCAGTCGACAGCTGCTACCCGTCATTATTAGTTGAGGTTCAGCCCTGAACACTCGACCGCTTACACTCGAAGGCTATGAAGATGGTGGTTTAGGGCATATTATTCCATAGTCAGCACTTACGGATATAAGAGATCTAACATCTATTGCCTCGGGTGACAGGCGCAGTGCAGCATTCATGGAGTATCTCTCTATCAGTTGTTTGTCTCATTCAATGCCGCTCTGTCATGTTCAGGCGTATCACTTACCACCAGATGAGTGTTCTGACCGTCCTGTACACATTATAACATTAAAAACCCTGGCTCTTACTTACAAAACTGACCTTCGAATCTTTAGCCTAAATTATATCAACTGTTGTTCCCCCACTAGAGTTTGTCAGATAGATTAGATAAACTGACTACACGTAATCATAAAGTAATCTATTATATTAAATTTGGCACCGTGAAAAATTGTAGTGGCCAGATCAAAAGCAGCGAATTAATAATTTGGTCGTTAAGGTATACAATTAGTATTTGGTATGATAACACATTACTTGCAAACTTTAGAACATCCAAATATACCAAGTTTGATGACCGGGCAGTACAATCATTTGTGTGCATGAACGTTTCTGCTAGTCTGGGTTTTAATGTATAATGTTATGAATTGTAATATTACTGTTTTTCATTATTTGTAAATTATGTATAAATGAAGCTCAATCTAGTGCAAAATCAAATAAAGTGATGTGTCAACATAGGTAGGATATCTTGATATCTAAATAATATCTATCTTAATCTTGATTGTTATCTGTTTTGTTGTCCAAATAAAAAAATAAAAATGTGTGTATTTATTTACAACAAAAGTATATAAGTGTTTTTATCCAGATTTATCCGTTGTTTAGTACCCACACTACGGTTAATGCTTGGGTCTAGATGGCGCTGTATTGTGTTATTTATTATTGATAAATAAAATAATTTTAAAAAATAGTTGAGATTAATTAATTGTATTTGAATTTATCAATACTGTGCTGATTTATTTGATCAAGATTATAATTATGTCTTAAAATTAATTAACAAAAGAAAAGTTTTAGATTCGTTTCAGTTCTATTTCAATTAAATCCAACTTTCCTTTTACGAAATAACGTACATTTCTATTGTAATATGTTGGCGAAACATTTAATCGAATTGTAGTTCGGAACTTTGGTTAGTTACACAACCATTAACCTTTATACCCCACCAGGCTTTCATTTAGAGGTATAACCACGCAACTTGGTTAGTTATTGTTTGACTAGGCTGACTTTCTGTGTATACTGTGTATGGATTACTGTCTAGACTTTTGTATTACTAAAATCATTCATATGTAAACCAATGACAGTAATCTGTTTGTGTTCTATTAATAAATTAATGAAATGTCGACTTAAAATACGCAGCATTAACAAACACGAATCTCGGGAATTCAATTTGGACAACGAATTATATGAGGCTTATACTGGTAGCGTTACCTTTTTGGATTGCTTATATTATAAGCTGAACCATGACTTTCTTAAGGAATACCTACGGCATAGTAGCTTTATGTATGCAGTCTCAGCCTGATTCGTTTACAATTAACAACGCTTCTTACAAAATTATAACACTATTTTACCCTCTTGGTGGTAGAATTAACCAAAATCCTTTATTACCGAATGCCTACGTCATAAAATCTACCTGCACGTCTAATTTCAGCCAGATCCATCCAGTGGTTTGGGCTGTGTTTTGATAGATTACTACCTCAGTCAGTCAGTCACTTTTGAGTTATTTATATTTAGATTTATATAGTTTGATGTAATTTGTTGAGTAATAAATAAATCCATTTCATTTCACGCAATTAGAAGATGTCATTTTGGTGAGTTTACCAAGACGATTAATTTTTAACTTAAAAAGGGACGCAACAGATCTTAAAGCTCACCTTATGGAAAGTGTCAGCGCAACCCATAACACTGGAAGTCATAGAAATGCCTCTCGTCTCTCTGCCATCAACCTGTCACAGTTTTACTAGGTGGTAGACTCGGCATTGAGTCGTCTACGTAGGTGCCAGATATCGGCCCGTACATACGAGTGTTTTGCACTCCTGTGTTTCGGGATGAGGGCACTGTAAAGTTACCGGACGTAGACCTAACATCTGTTGTATCGGGTGTCGGGTGCAGTGCGGTATTGATGGAGAGTAATAATTGTCTGTCAGTTGTTGGTCTCCATCAAAGCCGCTCTGTCATGGTCAGGCGTATCCACAGATTTCCCAATACAGGAGATGGGGCAAGCCGCGTTTAAAGTGCGACAAATGTAAGCTCAACGAGCATACACTGGCTGCCAGTTTACGCTTTGTGAGACGAGTCAAGACGCACGAATATTAGAAGAAATTACCGTTTTTTTTTTCAAAATGCCATCCTGTGCAATTGTAACATGCTATCATCGCAATGAATCAGTAAATTTACCAAGAAATATAATAACTTTTCACAGGTAAGAACCGAAAAGAAATTGCGACACTGGGACTGCGTATAATCTTGGCGGCTTGTCCAGTCTAATTGTATATTCGGATGTCTGTGGGCGTATCACTTACCATAAGGTGAGCGTCTTGACATGTAGACTTTGTAACATAAAAAGTCTAGGTACTGCTGGATATAGTCGGTGGCTCAATGGTGTGGACTGTCCTACCGGGAGGGCTGAGGTTCAAATCCCGCCACGTACCAATGTGTTTTCGAAAAATATATGTACGTTATCCGACGCTCTTACGGTGATGGAAAACATCGTGAGGAAACCTGCGCACGCCGGCGAATATATTCAAAGGTTGAGCGTGAAGTCGTCCAACCCGCACTGGGCCCGCGTGGACGACTAATGCCCAATCACTCTATACGGTTAGGCTCGTGTCCCTCGGTGGGGACGTTGAATGAGCTGTTGATGATGACTGCTGGGTATAGACCTCCCTATTCTGCGTCAGATATCCCGGTTTTCCGCTTTTCTCATCAAGCCGCCACCAGCGACCTTTCGCAAGTCGCTGGAGGGTGTCCCACGTCTTGGTCTCCGCTCCAAGCTCATCAGAAATGCCTGCCCTGTAAGAAAGTTTGTGATTTCAGATTACAAGAACGTTAGGTCATATCGCCCCGTGAACGTTTCCGATGGTCACTTATTTCTTAACGACGACCCATCTGGTGGAATGGTTGAGACGTCTTATATAGCACCAAGGGTTCCGGGTTCAATCCCCGGGCAGTACAAACATTTGTTTGCATGAGATGTCTGTTTATATTGGTTGGATGTAGTGTAGAGCGTCGGTGGCTCAGTGGTGTGGACTGTCGCCTTCCTACCGGGAGGGCTGAGGTTCAAATCCCGACACGTACCAATGTATTTTCGAATTTTCGAAAAATATATGTACGTTATCCGACGCTCTTACGGTGAAGGCAAACATCGTGAGGAAACCTTCATGCACGCCTGCGAAGAGATTCGAAGGTTGTGTGTGAAGTCGTCCAACCCGCACTGGGCCCGCGTGGACGACTAGGGCCTAAGCACCCTATACGGTAGGCTCGTGCCCCTCGGTGGGGACGTTTAATGAGCTGATGATGATGATGAGTGTTTTCTATGTATAAAATGTATGTATTTTCAAAAAGAGTTTATAATTATATTTATCAGTTGCTTAGTATCAAGATTACAAGCTTATGCTTAGTTTGGGCTCAAATGGCGCTGTGTGAATGTCAGTGGATATTTATTTAAAATACGTGGATAATAATGTCGACCAAATCGCACTCTGGAGGACTTTCAAATATCCAGATAGATTGAGTACCATTTGTAATTCTGCCATGAAGTATGAGAACGAAGATGCTACATTTTCCGGACATTTGATAAATAATGGTAACTGTTCATTATTCAATGCACGCAAAAATGGCGGGCTAAACAAATTACATCGGGATTTGGGCTCATCACTTTAAATGTAGGACAGCTGACCGGAGTGAGGTCACTGACTCAGAGATTTTATTTAACAATTTTATTACATAGGAAGGCAAATAAGTGGACAAATCACTTGGGCTCCAATTGCGCTAATTCAAAAATGCGTTAATGCGATCGTTATTAAAAGAAAGAAAGAAAACCATTTATTAAACTTTTGACAATAAACATAAAAATACAATTAATTACATTAGGGACCGATCGTCGGTGGCTCAATGGTGTAGATGGCCCTCCTATTGGGAGGGCTGAGGTTCAAATCCTGCCGCGTACCAATGTGTTTTCGAATTTTCGAAAATATATGTACGTCATCCAACGCTCTTACGGTAAAAGAAAAAATCGTGAAAGGAAACCTGCGCACGCCTGTGAAGATATTCATAGGTTATGAGTGTAATCGTCCAATCCGCACTGGGCGGGCGTGGACGATTAAGGCCTAATCACCCTATATGGGTAGGCTCGTGCCCATCGGTGGGGACGTTTCATGAGCTGATCATGATGATGACGATGACATTAGGGATAAAAACATAATATACCTTGCAGCGTTGGTGCGGAATTGTCTAACAGTTTTTGGTCTCCATCAAGCCGCTGTTATGATCAGTCGTATCACTTACCATCAGGCGAGCATCTTGACCGTCCTGTAGACTTGGCAAAAAAAAAAACAAAACGAGTGTTGATTTTTTGGTTTTTTAGTTAATGAGGTGAGAAGTGAAGAACCCTTTTTTCAATAACCTCACGTTTTCTTAAGGTTGGCAATGTTATTATCACTCGTTATTTTCTAACAGTAACAAGCGTCCATATTGCAATCGTTGCGTAATCGTTTTGGTATTTTAATTTTGAGGATCTCTGAAATGAATACATAATCTCTGAAATGATTATCTTTTATAAGTTTCAAAATATTTTATTTAATAATACCTTCTATAAGATTATGCCTAAGGGATATTTATATGATATCAATATGGATAAGGATTTATTATTTTTTGACATTGGTTTAGACAAGTATTGGAGAATAGGAATAAATAAAGGTTGTTTTACATCCATCCCTCTAATCTGACGCTATAACTGTCTTTTCCATCAAATTGTATTGTTTTATTTTCCTTAAATAAATCTTTTTCTAGACTACTGCACCTATTAAGAACCTATAGATGGGCCGCAAACTTTTTCTTTCTTTTTTTCTAAATCCGACTTTTTCAATCGTCATAATCATCATCATCAGCTCATTATAACGCACCACCGAGGAGTTCCGGCATAACAGGTGTAAGCCTTAGTCATCCACGCGGCCCAGTGCGGATTTCCCGTTTTCACGCACAACCTCTGAATTGCTTTGTAAGCGTGCGCAGGTTTGCTCACGATGTGTTCCTTCACCGTAAGATCGTCGGATACCGTACATATAAATTTGAAGACACTGGCATGTGGCCGGATTTGAACCTGCGACTAACAGATCGAATGACCGACGCTTAAAATTTAGCTGTAATAAAATTGTTTCCGGTAAATAAGCAGTGACGCCTTTAGTCTTGCTGAAATGAAATGTGACCAAAAATACATTTAGCCCAACAGCCATTGAGTTTAAGTGAAACCCATCAATACCGATAAAAAAACTATGCCATTCGTAAGGTTGTACAAACAATCGTTCGTAAACACTGTCGGCATGATTTAAACCGCCTGAGTCAGGAGGAGTATATTTATAACAATGCGTTCATCGACTAAGAACGTTCTTTTGTTTTTAATGAATTAGTATACGATCGGGATATGGGATATTTTAATCTTCAACCTATTGTAGACTCTTGAAAGAAAGAAAGAAATAAAATCGTTTATTGGCATAAACAACACATACAAAGTTAACAAACAACAAACACGTAAACATAATAATGAACACATTAAAAAAACGAAATTTTGTATAAATACAAGAAGAAAAATAAAACGAAAAAGCAATAATTTAACACAAAGAGAAAACAAAACATAAAATAAAACAGGTTTAAATAATCTTAGAAACTTACGAGTTAGTGTTGTTTGCCAAATAGGTCCCACCTCAGCATAAGCTTAGACGGCATAGTATCCGTCGAAGCGCTGTTGCTAGATATGTTTATAAAATAAATTATTATGGCGGCTTTAGATAAATAATCAAATACCTAGAGATGCACAATTGCACTCAAAAAGTGTCCGTTGCGAAATTCTGCCCATCTCGTCAGATGGGCATTTTTTTCGAATTGACTACTGCTTTTGGCCAAAGATGGCCTTTACAGCTTCACCGGTTTTCGTCGCTCACATAAAGGGCCGGCAACGCATTCCTGGGACCTGAGGTCTTGCAAATGTTTCTGGGCGGCGGTGTCACTTACCATCAGGTAACCGTATGCTCGTTTGCCTCCTGTTTAATAAAAAAAACATGATAATTTCATAGTGACATACTTGGCATGTAGCTGTATGCTCGTGCTTTTCATTTTGTACGCTTTTAATGACGCGTTAAGGCCAACATTTTAATGAATAACTGTATGTTATAAATAAACGTTTAACTGTATGTTATGTAAGAGAACTAAAGTTACCGACATAGCCCGCCGGATCAGCAAGTTGAAGTGGCAGTGGGCTGATCACGTATGTCGTAGAACCGATGGCCGTTGGAGCAGACGAGTTCTGGAGTGGAGACCGCGTCTTGGCAAGATGGGTCGATGGATCGACGACTTGCGAAAGGTCGCTGGTGGAAGCTGGATGAGAAAGGCGGAGGACCGGGATGTCTGGCGCAAAATGGGGGAGACCTATGTCCAGCTGTGGACTGCAATAGGTTGAAGAGAGAGAGAGAGATGAATAAAACAATAACTAAATGTATGTGTCAAGGAGCTCGGGCATTTTTTTGTAATTGTTCGTTTATTTTTAATCTAAGAGTGTGGCAGACATTTAAATACTCTGCTTTTAGAATTCAGGTTTTCGTAGTTTTGAAATCACTTTGGGTGTTTGTTTGAAGGTATATATCACAGACATCCGAATATACAATTAGACTGGACAAGCCGCCAAGTTTATAGGCAGTCCCAGTGTCGCAATTTTTTTTTCGGTTTTTACCTGTGAAAAGTTATTATATTTCTTGGTAAATTTATTGATTCATTGCGATGATGGCATGTTTCAATTGCACAGGATGGCATTTTGGAATAAAACGGTAATTTCTTCTAATATTCGTGTCTTGACACGTCTCACAGAGCGTAAACTGGCAGCCAGTGTATGCTCGTTGAGCTTACATTTGTCGCACTTTAAAGCGGCTTGCCCCATCTCCTGTATTGGGAAATCTGTGGTATATATTATAGGTCATTTATTCTTAATCATATGATTTAGTTAATATATGTACGTTATCCGACGCTCTGACGGTGAAGAAATCATCGTGAGGAAACCTGCATACGCCTGCGAAGAGATTCAAAGGTTGTGCGTGAAGTCGGCCAACCCGCACTGGGCCTGCGTGGACGACTAAGGCCTATGCACCCTATACGGGTAAGCTCGTGTCTCGGTGGGGACATTTAATGAGCTGATGATGATGATGATGATATGATTTAGATATAAAAAATGTATGTTTCAGTATATATTCATATTTTCAAGCAATATTTCATAACCGAAGCATTGTATCGGAAAACGGTTTTGACACACTTGTACTGTTTTTGAAAGTCCTATTCAAGGGTGTACCCTTGAACCCCCTCACTCGATGGGGTTGGAATTCTGTTGAATGATGTTCAAAACACGCCATTTTGATTTTTTATACTTTTAATGTAAGTACCCAGTGGCACTCGTGCTAAGAAGACAAATCTAACGACACCTTATATGTTAAGTCTGTCAGTCCGTTAAGACTGCAGTAGAAATCTACATACATACGAGTAAATACATTTTATGACTTTAAACTGTGATTATTTTCATTCAATACTGCTCTGTCATGGTCATACGTGTCACTTACCATCAGATAAGCGAATTGGTCGTTCCGTTCACTTTAAACCATAAAAAACATTATTTAATTTATTTATTTGTTCAGAATTTTATTTGCTTTAGGAGTCACGATATCATCTATCAGCTCGTGGGCCTGTCTGTAAAATAAAATATATCGCCATCGTAAAGTATGTGTCGTGGCGTCCAGCCTCCTTCGACAGACATGACTGGCCGACTGCGAATGAATACTTTTTGACAGACAGAAAAAATACACTATAAGATAATTGACGAGACGAGAGAGGCTTTTTGACGACAAGGAGACGAGACAACGAAGAGAGTATGAATCATAGTCCTAGTATTATTATTTCTACCATCATTTTTCCGCATTTGAGTATGGAATGAACTTCCCTCGTAATGCTAAGGGTCTGATTCATATACGAGATATCGTATATGAAACGGGATCGATGTCGTTATGAAATTTTCATGATTTATAAACTCACAAATCATTTCTGTGACGACGCGTTAGTAAGGGGAACATGTTATTATAACATGTTTTTTAACTGAATGTACCCATTTTAATATGTAGTTGGATTCCGTATAAAATACAAAAAAAATATAAATATACAATTATAATTTATATACATTTGTGTGCATGAACATGTGTGTTTGTAATTGTGTTGATGTATGTATAATACATACCTACAGTATTTGCAAAAAAAGTATATATATGTTTATCAGTTGTTTAGTACCCTAACTACAAGCTTGCACTTAATTTGGCTAGATGGCGCTGTGTGAATGTCAGTGGATATTTATTTATAACGAGTCACATTTACAAATTTGGGTATTGATCTCACCCTGTTAAGTTTTTTAAACCCTGTATTAGGTTAAGACTGATTTTGCAGGTCAGTAAGACTTGACATGTAGTAAAATAATAACTTAAACTTCCAGGTCGGAAGGCAACAGTCCACACCAATAAGCCATCGGCACTCTAACGGAAGCTCTTAAAACGTATGAATTTGGGTATTAAAGATAATAAAAAAAATATCAGATGTCAACTACCGTGAAACTTAAGACATTGCGTCTACCAGGAAAAAGTAGCGGTAGACACCTCCAACCCCCAAAAAAAAAATTCGATCCATGCGGTAAACACCCTATATTGTTCCATGTTATAGGAAAGCAACCCATATGGCGCTGTGTTATCGTCTAACAATATTAATATTTTTCACAATAAAGATGCCATGGCGTTAAGGCCATGATAACAAAAGTTAATTCTGAATTGCGGTGAACCTCGCTGTTAATGCTCGTTAATGTTTGCCATAACTCGTAAACAATCCATTAAATGTTTATAAAACAATGTATTTATAACTGGCAGATTGCGAAAATATGGAAGCTTTAAAACTATGAACATTCTTAAAAATACTTTGAAAAATATAACGCCTTGTGGTGACAGTTTGATAGCATTTTGATGAAATAATAATAAAATACTAGACTATGTGTAGTTCAAACCCAATTTCGTTGTTTGTTCATGGTGATGTACATCATATTATTTATATTTAAGATATCAGTCCTATATTTAAGAAGTAGAGGGGGTGGTATATCCCCACTGTGGAAGTGTCACGCTCATGAACCGAATAGTTTGTGAAAGCGACACTTCCAAAGTGATAGTGAAGTGATTCCACATTTGTAGAAAATGATATTAAAAACTTATTTTAAAGGCAGGTACATTGATACATACATGCAAGTTGGAAACGACAAATGGAACGTTGCTGAAATTCACGAGATGTATTTTTGTCCGGTTCTTGTGAGACTTGTCATAAAACACTACGTATAAAAGAAATCGATTGTATTTATGGCGGTTAAAATGAATTTCAAGGTGGACAATTTGAAGATTTTCCCGATTTTCAGCTTCTTGTGAATTAAGCCCTCGAATTTTTAGGCCCTCGAATTTACCTCTACTTCCATCGATGGATATCAATAAAATAGCAGCGTTTAGAAACAGTATTGTAAACCGAGACTCGCCAATAACGAAGGATCTTTTGGTAAAACTAGTTTTAACGCGAGACAGCCAAATTAACAACTCGTCTCCCTCTAAAAGAATTAGCCGCGCTTATCCAGGCTAATAATGGAATAAGCTCTAAGTAGTTCGGAAGCGGAGTTTTTCAGACTTATTAGGTATTAACGTTATAAGATTTGGATGGGAGTATTTAAAGAAACTGATACTTTAACAGTTTCCTTAAAGAAATTTATGTCTACGAAAATCTTCATTGTTTGAAAACAAAAGTGACTTACAGTATTTTAATACTAGAAACAAAAACAAACTTGTTGTCTCAAATCTTAGAAGAAGAAAATAAAGTACGAATTTCTTTGTTGGAAGAGGTATAAAAAAAGCTCTTTAACAAAATACCACAAAATCTTGCCGAATTGCTCTTTCACTAGTTTTTAATAGCTTTGCAATAATTTATCACAAAGATTTATAAAAATCTTATAAAGAAAGGTTACTATACAATAGACAAATATTTATCGGATAAAGATGTGTGATCTTGCACGTATTGTTCCAGTTACAAAATTTTGGTAATAAATTATTGCAAAGCTACGTATAAGTAAATGACAGAACTCTGAAACCAATTATACAAAAAATTTCAAACAGTGACTCTTCTCGACGATCCTACTTATTCGGAGCCATTAAAATATATTAATAACAATTGACGATTAAAAGTATCTGTAAAATAATTATTTAATAAAGATGTTTTGAGTTTTATTTAAGCGTTAATTAATTCATAACGTAATTCGCTGGTTTCAGGAATCCTTCACATATCGTTATCCAAAGCCCATTTAACCTTTACCGAAAACTTTATAATTAAACCTTTGGTACTTACTACTTAATGCACGATCACATTGGTGTACCGGAGAGCTTTAAAGGGGCCTTGAACTTTCTAATGTGTGCTGTTATAACGGAAAGCTCAATTCAAGAACTGTAATACAAAAATCACCTTGTAAGAAGTAAAAGTTATGGCTGGTAATTCTGGAGCTGGAGCTTTGGTGGCTCAATGGATCGACTGTTGCTTTCCTACTGCGAGGGCCCAGGTTCAAATCCCGCCACGTACCAATGTGTTTTCGAATTTTTGAAATTATTATGTACGATATCTGACGTTCTTACGGTGAAGGAAAACATCGTGAGGAAAACTGCGCACGCCTGCGAAGAGATTCAAAAGTTGTGCGTGACGGCAATCCGCACTGGGCCCGTGTGGAAGACGTACCCCTCGTTGGGGACGTTTAATGAGCTGATGATGATAAAAGCTGGTATTTTCACTTCATTATTACATGTTATCGAATTTCCTAATTGAAAGAAAATACGTTTTGTTTATTTCAATGAAGTATTTACAGCTATCTTTATTTACCTCAAAAATAAAATACATACAAGTTGAAGCGGCGGTGGGTAGGGCACATAGTGCGTATAACCGATAAGGCCGATGGAGCAGAAAAATTCTACAGTGACGTCCACGTGATGGAATATGAAGCGTAGGTTGATCCCAAACTTATGGAGCCGACGACCTGGTTAACCTTTGGCATTCAACGTGGGATATTTGCAACCCCAGCTAGAGAAAATTCGTTGATAAATAATAATAAATAAAGAAATATCTACTGATATTCACACAGCAGGTGGCTCAATCGTGTGGACTGTTACCTTCCATCGGGAGGGCGCAGGTTCAAATTCCGCCACGTACCAATGTTTTTTTTCGAATTTTCGATATTCATCATCATCAGCTCATTAAACGTCCCTACCGAGGGGCACGAGCCTACCCGTATAAGGTGATTAGGCCTTAGTCGTCCACGCGGGCGCAGTGCGGATTGGACGATTTAACACACAACCTTTGAATCTCTTCGCAGGCGTGCATGAAGGTTTCCTCACGATGTTTTCCTTCACCGTAAGACCGTCGGATAACGTACATATATTTTCGAAAATTCGAAAACACATTGGTACGTGTCGGGATTTGAATCTCAGTCCTCCCGGTAGGAAGGCGACAGTCCACACCATTGAGCCGCCGACGCTCATTTTTCGATATTATATGTACGTTATTCGACGCCCTTAAAGAAAGACTCAATTCGTGAAAGTGACAGTGAGTATTATGATTGCTATTTTTGAGAAAACAATATAAAAATATAACTCAGGGATTAACAAGCATTTCGTGAAATGGATTAGTTTATTTGCTAGTCAGTCCGTCAGGTTACTTTCGGGTTTCTATATTTAGATTTCGTTGAAAACTTCGAAAATGTTTACTTTATAATAAATTCATGCATTATATTTGCTAAGTTACTTTTCAAATATGTTCCCTGTGTACGTTTTGACCCAACGAACGGTCGACTTTTGACTTTGTTTTTTTTTTGGGTAATTTAGTCAGTAGTGTTTTTTACGTTTGATAGAAAATGGCGGCTTTTTTGAGCTACTTAAAAATATGGCTATCGTTGATACCGTATTAAGCGCTTTGGCTAATAAGCAAGAAAGAAAACCATTTATTAATTTTATTGATGATAAGACGAACCCTTTGGTTGAGACGTCGGCTTCTACACAAACTGTCTTTCGGGTTCTATTACAAACATCTTTGTCTGTATTGGTCTGGGTGTTTTCTTTGCACAAATGTTCGTATTTATGTAAAATGTATAAATTAGTTTATAAAGTGTAGGTACAGCACAGTGAGGACGCCTAAAAAGCTCGATTCTAAGTCTTCTAGGCTTACCTATATTCGGGCACTTACCCCAAAGCACAGGTGAAATAACTTCAGTGAAATTAATTCGATCTAAGAGATTTAACATTTCTAACACCTCTGGTGATAAACAGGGTTATATTGACAGAAACTAATTACTTCATTAGTTTTATTGATTACTGCATATGTCATGGGCAGGTATCTCCTATCATCAACTCAGCTAACTGGTCGACGCGACCAAATAACCAGGAGATCATTTCCAGCAGAGGCAGTCGCAATCCGTTTATTATTTTCTTTAATGTTTTATCTACAAATGTAGTAGTCTTTTGTAAATCATCCTCATCAGCTCATCAAATGTCCTGACCGAAGGGCACGAGCCTACCCGTACTCGGGTATATAGGCCGCAGTCTTCAATTAGTATGTCGTTAATTAGTACATATTTTCTGTTTCTTTAGCTTTTAGTTTTAAAGTATAAGGTAAATATTGTATTTGCCACAGAACCAAATATTAAACAAAGAAAGACAAAAATATTTCCCACAAGGAAACAAATGGATTTTAATTCCCAAAAGGACACGATTGGTACCAGGCTCTCATAAATGATATAGAAGCTTCATATCAAAATATAGCCAAGCTCGTTATAACGGGAAGAGATAAATACATCAATTTGGTAAATGATAACGGTGACGAGGTTGTTATGTTACCCGTAAGTACGTAAAATGAAATTTATCAATTTCCAACGTGATGACTTCGGATCGCAAATGGGAAATAAAATTGTATATTGATAACGGTTCAATGCATGGAATTAACATGGCGTCATATTTCGTCACTCGGTATCAGTTTGGTACAGTGACAACAACATTTGTTGCGATTATATCCCTTTTGCGGGTTTTATATAATAGATGAATATTTTTGACGGTCTGGACGTTCACCTGATGGTAAGTGATACGCCAGACCATGACAGAGCGGCATCAAAGGAGACCAACAACTGATAGACAGTTATTATCCTCTATCGATGCCGCACCGCGCCCGCCACCCCGAGAAAGCAGATCTCATATACCCGGTAATTTCACTATTATTAATAATAGTTAATCTTTTCCCTTGGTCGAAGAGCTCAAGGAAGAACAGGGGAGGCTATTCATTAATGTATTGTTATCTTGGATAAACAATAAACTAAGCTCAATCTTACTCGAAAAATTCTGCCCATCATTAAATGTCTGAATCATCATCATCGTCATCAGCTCATTAAACGTCCCCACCGAGGGGCACGAGCCTACCCGTATAGGGTGATTAGGCCTTAGTCGTCCACGCGGGCCCAGTGCGGATTGGACGACTTCACGCACAACCTTCGAATCTCTTCGCAGGCGTGCATGAAGGTTTCCTCACGATGTTTTCCTTCACCGTAAGAGCGTCGGATAACGTACATATATTTTTCGAAAATTCGAAAATACATTGGTACGTGTCGGGATTTGAACCTCAGCCCTCCCGGTAGGAAGGCGACAGTCCACACCACTGAGCCACCGACGCTGAATGTCTGAATATTCATTCACAATCAAGTCGCTCGCTACATGTCATAATTACGCTTGTGCTTTTGATTTCGTACCCTTTTATTAACGCGTTAAGGTCAAAACTTTAATAATTTTTTTATCTTTTAACAATATTACAATATGTCAAACGTAATGTCAAGCGGCTCAGAAATTTTTTGGTTGATATTTCTTCGTGATTGTGCATCTTTGTTTATTGTTTACCTAAGATTGTAATCTAATCGGTCATCACTACAAAACAATCGTTAGATTTGTCCGAAATTTTTTCAAGAGAATTTAAACAAAAGAGTTTTCGCACACAGTAACAATTCACTTGTAAGAAAATCATGATAAAAGTAAATACTTTGCACATTATTCTGTGATATTAGTAATTCTTTTGTTCCGGCTGAATAATAAATTTTTGACAAATTAATGAATCATTTTTACTTGTCTTTTACTTTATCTATTGTTTTTATTTTCACTTGTGCAAACTTAGATTTTACATAACGTTTTAGAGGGTGTTATGCATAAAACATATCTGGTGTAATGGACAAATTGTGCAGCACATATTACATACAAAGAATTGAACGTAAAACGTTAAGTAATTGCTAATATTATTTAAGGATTACGAAATTTAAATGTGGTAGTTGTAGACTCAAATGGACCCAATGTCAGTGTGTGCCACCTTGGTTAACCAATAAATGAACAGTATACTGAAAAAATAAATAAATTATCTCAGATACACACACAGCACCATTTAGTCCCAAACTGTTTAGTTTACATGCTAAATGCTTATTTAGCATGTAATAGGGGTACTAAATACCATTACATACCTTTTTTTGGAAATACATACATATTATACATAGAAAACACCCTGACCAATATAAATAGACATGTTCATGCACACAAATGTTTGTACTGCCCAGGGATCGAACCCTTGGTGTAAGAGCCGACATTTCAAGCAATTACACCACATGGGTTGTCGATTTAGTCGGTTGTACAACTCTTATATTTACCATGGGTTCTGATAGATATCTCAACCCAGTTGCTAGTGCTTGGAAATTAAGGAAAAACTCCTTGCTATTGAATAGGGGATACAGAGATCAGTAGTGACTACAAAAGATTCTGTAAAATGTTAGCTTTCCTTATATGAAAAAGGCTGTAGTGTTTAGTTTTCTTGGTTGCTTCTTTTCAACAGGTCAAAACCACTTAAGCGATGTTTAAAGTTTGAATGTCTGTTATTGTTAATTTGTTGACGTTCATAAGGGCTTCATAAGTCATATTAGAATAAATAGATTTTGTTTTTGTATGCATTGTACGAATTTATTTTTATTAAATATTAATGTAATGCAGGATTAATTTTTTTTTAATCAAGCAAAGAAAATGCAATATGATTGGCGGATTTCTGTTTAAACACGTCCATTTGTATAAAACTGCTAGTTTCATCTCAGTGCACTAATCCGTAATTTTACAATCATGAAGTTCGTATTTGGTAAGTATTTTTTTCTTTTATATGCTTATGGGTTATGCTGTGAAGGTTTTGTCCCTGCAGTGGGAGGTTATAAGCTGAGAATGATTATGATAACATGTTAATATATATTGTTGTATAACAAGTAGTCTGCATACCAATTTTTAGCTTTGTACCATAAACATTGTTGCGTTGAGGTTCAAATCCCGCCACGTACCAATGTTTTCGAATTTTCGAAATTATACGTTGTCCGACGCTCTTACTGTGAAGGAAAACATCGTGAGGAAACCTTCATGCACGCCTGCGAAGAGATTCAAAGGTTGTGTGTGAAGTCGTCCAACCTTCACTTGGCCCGCGTGGACGACTAAAGCCTAATCACCCTATACGGGTAGGCTCGGGCACCTCGGTGGGGACGTTTAATGAGTTGATGATGACCTTAAACATTGCGGAATGTTCGATGCTAAAGTTCCCTCTCCATTTAAGGGAAGTGGGGGGTTAAAATTGGACAAAAAAATAGCCTTCAAGGTCACCATCTATCACCATAGCAAATTTAAATAAAATTCGTTTCGGCGTGAAAGCCTAAAAAGCAGACAGTGTATTTTTCACATTCATGAAGTTAGTATGGATTTTATATTTGAATTTGTCTTCGTTTTGTACTGCTTTAAATGGGAATCGAACCCTCGACCTCCGGATTACGATATCTTAAACTAATGCTGCATACACCTCAATGGTGACTGATTTGGCTACAGATAATACATTTGGGTGCACAGTTAAAATGCAAGAAAGATTTTTCTGTGCCATGCACGTTGATTCGACGAAGGTTAGCTATCTAATAAAAATAATAGCTTTTCATCCTTCAACACTTTTTGCAGGTCTATTGTTCCTCATGGGACTTCTAGCGATGATCTCAGCGGCTTCTGTCGACTTCAAATGTCCAAAAGCCAAATGTTTATGTCCCGATGTATTCGATCCCCGTTTGCTCAAAGAATGGATGCACCTATGCAAATGATTGTGGGTGAGTAAACAGAGGCGAGCACAGATATTATGAGCAGGGTATGCAAAGTGAGTGACACTAGGTGGTAGACTCGATACTGAGACGTCTAGGTAGGTACTACCGCAGTGCCAGATATCATCCCGTGAAACAGGAGTGTTATGCGCTTTTGTGTTTCGGGATAAGGGCACTGTAGCTAGTGAAATTACGGTATAAGAGACCTAACATTTGTTGTCTCGGGTGACGGGCGCAGTGCGGCATTGATGGAGGAAAAAACTGTCTATCAGTTGTTGGTCTCCTTTAATGCCGCTCTGTCATGGTCTGGCGTATCACTTACCATCAGGTGAGCGTCCAGACTGTCCTGTACACTTATAACATAACATAAAAAAAAACAATAAATAATTTACATTTTAGTAATCTGGCACTGCGGTGGTACCTGGTGCTACCTAGACGACTCAGTACCGAGTCTACCACCTAGTAAGCGTATTATTTAGTAGAATCATAAACCAATACAGACACGTTCATGGACATACCATTTGGAAAGAAAATTAATAAAAAATATATTTAAAGTAAAATTATAATTTAATTATATAATTACAGTAAGTATGTACCTATATTTGAATAAAATCATGAAATATTATTATAGCTTATATTCCTACGAAATGAAATTGAAATTAAAATAAAATATTATTGAAATTTCAACTAGGCTTCCTAAACAGTGGATTTTTCATACTACAACTGTTATACATCTCTGATTTTCGAATAAAATACAAAAGTGTACAGGTATTATGCAAGTATTGTATTGTTCCCAGTTCGATTGTATTAATCAGTGTTCTTTTTTTCAGTTTGACCTGCGTTAACGAAGTGTTATCCCACAAGGGTAAATGTGGATCGAGTAGTCAAATAAATTAAAACAAATTGAATTCTTTATGATTTTTTCTTTAACATATATTTCTCCTTCCTTCCTTATTACCAATGTAACTGTTAATAGTCGACTATCTATTTATTTATTGATTTTAATATGACACAAAAACAGGTTGACTGTAACCTAAACATAAAAAGCCAAATTACATAGCCAAATTTAGGGGCTAACTATAACCTGGAAACATTGCGTCCTAACTAGGCAAATAATAATTTGATAAAGATAGGTTAAATTTTTACACAAAAATAAAAAGTTAATTTAAGATTGACAATAAGCTATATCTGAATACATTCGGCCTTCCAATAAAAATGTCAACAACAGGATGATCACGGACCAGTTCATTGTAAAGGCGACACATACGTACTATGGGAGTATCGCTAGGCCTAGCGATAGCTTAGTTTAGGGCAACAGTATCGATAGTATAGATAATAATCAAAAATTCTGTGTTTTCTTATCACAAACAAACATATATATGATGATTTTGAGGTCAACTATTAATTCGGCAACACTGCTTATCACTTTTGAAATAGGTCTACCCCGTTGTAGGCATCGCAAAGTAAAATATTTATACAAATTTGCGGTGTACAATATTAAATATTTAAATTTAAATTTAAATCCACATTCCACAGCAGGAAGTAACATGAAATACAGTAATTTTTATTTACTTAGACATGTACTACAGCTTTAATATGGAAAATAGTGGTTCACCGTTTATGACGTATAAAATGAAAACTACGCACCAGAAATCGTTGTCATCAATCAAACTAAATTTCGTTGTTAGATTTCATGGTAATGTACATCATATACATATATTTATTTATTAGAGGTTTTTATATATATTTTATATATCCTATAATTAGGGGGGGGGGGGGACACAATTTTAGAAGTGTCTCTCTCGCTAACTATATAATTTTAAAAACATTTTTGAGTTTCAGTTCAATGTATGGGACCCCAAAATATTGTAATTTATTTTCAAGTTTCTTGTTTTAGACAAGTAATAATAGCGGTTGTCAGAATATACTTACAAAGTTTGAATAGTGTAGTGTTTATAGTTTCGGAGAAAAAAGGGTGTGACATACGGACGGACAGACAGACAGACAGACTTGACGAATCTATAAAGGTTCCGTTTTTTGCCATTTGGCTACGGAACCCTAAAAAGTAGCAATAACCTTTTTTCACTGACACTGACTGCGGGACTGTTTGACAAGTTCAAAGAGCTTCTTAACGCGCAACCGAGCGTGCTGTGCTCGGGGTCTCTCTTAAGGATAAAATCAGAAACGATATTATTCGCAAGAGAACAAAAGTTACCGAGAAAGCTTGCCGGATCAGCAAGTTGAAGCGGCAGTGGTCCGGTCACGAACCGATGGCCGTTGGAGCAGACGAGTTCTGGAGCGGAGACTGCGTCCTGGCAAGCGTAGCGTAGGAAGCCTTTGAAAGGTCGCTGGTGGAGGCTGGATAAGGAAAGCGGAGGACCGCGATATCTGGCTAAAACGGGGAGAGCTATGTCAAGCAGTGGACTTTAAAATGTTGAATAGAGTTAGAGTAATAGAAAAACCTTTTTGTTACTTTTAAATATTTTGTCGCGGTCGTTATTTGAATCATGAAGTATAAAGGGCCAATAAAAGCTTTTTCTCTCTTTCCATTTTGGACAGTTTTTATTAAAAATCTAACGACTTGACGTACCTTAAATGAAATTAAAAAGTCTAGTACGTTCTAGATATCTCGCGATTATGTAGACTGGCGTCGATGCTTCGAGCTTACTGGGGTCAACGGGTATAGAAAATAGGCCGGCCAATAGTTATCAAAATCAAGAATTGCTGCGTAATTGCTATCATAAAAACCTATCTATCACCGAAGGGCACGAGTCTGCCCATGGCGGGTGATTAGGCCTTTGTCGTCCACGCGGGCCCAGTGTGGGTTGGACGACTTCACGCACTTTTGAATCTCTTCGCAGGCGTGCGCAGGTTTCCTCACGATGTTTACTTTCACCGTAAGAGTGTCTGATAACGTACATATATTTTTCGAATATTCGAAAACACATTGCTACAAGACGGGATTTGAACCTCAGCTTTTCCAGTAAGAAGGCAACAGTCTACGCCATTGAGCCACCGATGCTCAAACGCCTTCACAAAAGTTTAAAACTAGTTGCTACGTAAAATAATCAGGCGCTTTTTTTAATTTTCAAATAACAAATGCTAACCAATCTTGCTGTTTTCACGTGTTGATCGACTGCCTTAGTTTTCTAAAGGAATGCGCTACTAAACTAAGATTTCCTGACAGAGCTTTAATATGTGTTCCCCATTCCAATTTCGCGTCCATTGTTACGCCTAGGAATACAATGAAAATTAAGGTTAAAAACCACTCATAAAAGTGACCTTTTTTCACGATTAGTCAAACTAGTAGCAACGAGAGAGAGCGTCAGTAGCTCATTGGTGTGGACTGTTACTTTCGTATCTGGAAGGTGCAGGTTCAAATCCCGCCACGTAAGAATATTAGAAATTATGTGTACGTTTATCCGACGCCCTTATTGTTAAGGAAAACATCGTAAGTAAGGAAAACATTGAGCGTGTAGTCAGCCAATCCGCAATGGGCCCGCGTGGACGACTAAGGCCTATACACTCTTTACGGATAGGCTCGACCCGTCCGTTAGAAAGTATAATAAGCTGTTGATGTAATGTGGTGAAATTGAAGCACGAACACATCTATCCATCTCAAAAAAAATTTCAAAAACATCTGTTGCTATGCTTATTGTAATTACCAGACTTGACGACAAGCATTTTTTATTCGAGGATAATTGCAATTAGATTTTTCATGGCTGTAAAACTTGTTTTCGACAATTTTGTGAATAATATTAGTATTTTCAATTGTTACTCTTACCACTTGTACAAACATTATATAACATTGTAGAAAGGTGTTATGCATAAAGATCATTTGGTGTCAAGGAAAACCAATTGATTACATAATATGTAAATACAAACACAGAGAATGCAATACAAAACTTAGCGATCGCCAGTACGGTTTGTTTCGTTTCGCTGGTGACCATCTAGTGTCTAGTGTACCTAACGCATATGTGGGCTAAGGCATTGGAGACTATGAGGGAGGTACTTGTGGTCACTTTGGCCGTAGCGAAAGCTTTTGATATGGTTTGGCGTAAGCCACTCATTTTCAAGCTGCCTTCATACGGACTATCAGAGAGGTTGTGTAACTGGGTTACCAGCTTTCTCGTAGATCGTAGCATCAGGGTCGTTGTCGACGGTGTAAGCTCGGAATATAGATCTGCGAATGCTGGTGGTACATCAGCAAGGCCCACGCTATTATATATTATCGCCCACGTTATATCTTTTGCTTACCGGCCGTGCTAACTCATCTCAGGAATACATCGCCGAGTGCCGAAACAGACTCGTGCTTAAAGTTGAGGCTATGCTACAACGAATCTATGATTGGAGCAGGCATAACCTCTCTCTCTCTCTTCAACTTATTGCAGTCCACTGCTGGACATAGGTCTCCCCTATTTTGCGCCAGACATCCCGTTTCACCGCTTTTCTCATCCAGCTTCCACTAGGGACCAGGCATAACCTAGTAGAATTTAAGCCCAATAAGACAAATTTGCGAGTTTCCACGAAAATAACAACCTTTATCGTATCGCCTCAATACTAAATAACTCTCCTGAGTCTAGCAGATGGTATCAGTATTCATGGCGCGGACATATCGAGTGATGTCCAGTTTCGCGGTCATTTGGAAGAAAAGGCTAAGTTGGCTATATGTTTTATTAACCTATCGCAGTCCAATGCTGAATATAAAGCTCCCCTATTAGGCACCACGTAACCTAGTCCTCGGTTTTTCTCATCCAGCTTCTCCCAGCGACTTTTCAAGTCAACATCTTTCCAAGTCTTCGATTCATCCATCGGGCTAGAGGGCGTCCTACATTACGCTTGCCAAGACGCGGTGTCTACTCCAGATTTCGTCTGCTCCAACGACCATTGCTTCGGCGACATACTTGCCCAGCTTACTCCCACTTCAACAGACTGATTCAGCGAGCTGTCTCAGTAACATTAGATCTTTCACAAGTATTAACAATTCTAAACTCATTTAAACCCGAGCATAACAACAAACAAACAACTATCTACTATCCGCCGCTGGCGGTGGATTTTGTCGCGAGTCCCTGTAGGCTTTACCAGTTCCTATGCGTTTTACCGGTATGGACACATACCGGTAACGTGAATAGGTCGCTTTTCTCCCCAAACTTATACAAGGTTACTTCTCCCCCTGCAACGCACTAAGCCGAGGTTTGCGTCTCACTCAGGGACACCCTTAGGCACGTTGCATACATTTTTGGACTGAGAGCCATCTGCGCTCGCTAATTGTCCGGTGAAGGTGTGAAAGCCACCTGCGGCTAACACCGATAAGTCATTCCCAAAATCTATGTACTGTGGTGTTATTAAGACCCCAATGTTATGTACCATGTATACAAAAATTTTATTTATGGATATTATAGAAATATTGAAAAACTGATGACTTAAAATAATGTTAACGAAGCAATTGAAATACGAACTGAATGGTGGATTTCTGTTTAAATACGTCCATTTGTATAAAACATATTGCAAGTTTGATCACCGTGTACTAATACGTATAATATTTTTCAATCATGAAGTTCTTATTTGGTAAGTATTTTTTTTTCTTTATATTTGTTATTTCATATTTGTACCTGCCTTGGTTCCCTAGTGAACTAAGAATTGGGTTTAGACCCATCATCAAAGATAGTGTCATCCATGGTTCGCGTAGTAACAGTAGTTGTCAACTCCCATTTATCCACATTAGGCGCGCGTGGTGGGTTACTGCCCAATCTCTCCATGGCTATACTGTGTGGGAAGGTCTGTTCTCTGAAGTGAGGATTTAACGGCTGATGATGATACCGGACCTTTGTAAGGATAATAGCCACCTGCTCTTGACACTTGTCCTCTGAAGTTCACATCAATCAAAACTGATACAGCATTAAAAATAAAAATCTCTTAACTTTCCCCAAATTACTGGAAAAAATAATTGGAACCTCTTAACTCAATGGATACCCTAGCAGCAAGATTCCTTGCTATTCTTGTGGGTGAAATGAAAAGGGAAATCATAATCACGGTTATATCTCAACAATGCTTGAGTCCTTAATCACTTTGTATAATTTTCTAGAACAATATTTCCACGAACCGTTGCCGCGCTCAATATTACCAGCACATAAATTACTTGTTTGTATATATATTTTTTTATTAAATTTACAAGTATCATTTATCACTTGATTGTCCGAAAATTATTCATACGACGACCCATTTGGTGTTGCAGTTGAGACGTCGGCTGCAACACCAAGGATTCCGGGTTCGATCCCCGGGCAGTACAAACATTTGTGTGCACGAACATGTCTGATTGTAATGGTCTGGGTTTTTCTATGTATAATATGTATGTATTAAAAAAATATGTTGTTTAGTTCTCATAAATCAGGCTTCACGCTTAACTTGGGGCTAGATGGCGCTGTGTGAATGTCAGTAGATATTTATTTATTAAACACTTTTTACAGGTCTGGTGTTCCTTATGGGACTGATCGCGATGTTCTCAGCGGCTAAATGTCCAGTAAGCACATGCATATGTACCGATGCAATCCAACCTGTTTGCTCAAAGAATGGATGCACCTACAATAGCCTTTGCCAGTGAGTGTCAAAGAGGTTTTTTATGTTACGAAGTGGACAGGACGGTCAGGGCGTTCACCTGATGGTAAGCCTAACCATGACAGAGCGGCAAAACCAACAACTGATAGACAGTTATTTTTGTCTACCAATGCCGCTCTACGCCCGACACCAGAGACATCAGATGTAAGGTTAATTCTCTTATACCCGGTAATATAAAAGCTTAAAACAATTGTATCCTGCTGGACTTTTGTATCCACACTGTCATAATTAAAGACATGGGGTTACCATCACCTCTTAAAATAGTATTACAATAACAATACGTCATCATTTTAGTACCAGAAAAGGTGAAGTAATCGTAGAGTAATACTGTTTTAAAATTTAAAAATATTTTGACCCTTTGAACGCCAATGACACATGAAATCATCAAAAACAATAGATTTCCAATTGTTTCTAGATAACTGAGTTTTAAAGGGCTCAATACTAATATATTTTAGCTTTTCTAGGTTACCTACTATCAACATACCAAGTTTCAATAAAATTACCTTAAAACTGCGAAAAATCGAATATGACACTTCCTCCCGTATTTGAAGGGTTTTGGGGTGGATTTTTGAAAACAAAAAATATATGCCATATTTTTTTCGTTTCTGACATATATTCCGCACACCAAATTTCAGCGTCTTACTACAAAAATTGCGGAATGTTCCATACAAACTTCCAATCCCCATTTTAGGGAAGTGGGGGGTGAAAACGGGACAAAAAGTAGCCTAAAACCTATTCTAGCTTACCTACTATCAACATACCAAGTNTGTGATAAAACTTGGTCTAGTCAGCATTGGTATTCTTATAAAGTTTATCGTTAGATGTATTATACTCAAAACAAATTTGGATCGTCGAAGAATTAGATTAGATTTTAGTTCTTATGTTAAGGATAATATTGTTTGCTGTCACAGAATTACATTTATCTTAAAAACAACATATAAGAAAAAGTAACGTGGTGGCAGCATTTAAATATGAATTTATCATCAAAGCTTTATTTTATTCCTTATATATTTTCAATAAAATTCACACTACGATATAAGACGAGATGGCTCTCGTTAGCTGCCGTTACAAACGGTTTTCTGCTTGTTTCATCATCAGCTCATTAAACGTCCCCACTGAAGGGCCCCACGCCCCACGCGGGCCCAGTACGGGTTGGACGACTTCACGCACAAACTTTAAATCTCTTCGCAGGCGTGCGAAGGTTTCCTCACAATGTTTTCCTTCACCGTAAGAGCGTTGGATAACGTACATATATTTTCGAAAATTCGAAAACACATACTAATGTGGCGGGATTTGAACCTCAGCCCTCCCGGTCGGAAGGCAGCAGTCCACACCGAGCTCTTCGTTCTTGAGCCACCGACGCTCTCATTCTTAGTCTGCTTTATTACTTGGAATAGATTGCTACAAATGTGGTTTCTATGTTTTTGTATTAAATAAAGTGTTTTTTTTTCAGATTGAGCTGTACTAGTGAAGTGTTCGCGCACAGAGGTCCCTGTTAATAGAAAAATACATTAAAATAATGAAAACAGATTTAATACATTCTTGAATATAATATTGAATATAATATTTCTTTCTTTCATTTATCATAGTTTGCTGAGTTTAGGTCTTCTCTTTTTTGCAGTTTTCATATTATGTTATAAACCGGACGGCCAGGTCTTTATTGCAACTCAATAGTAAAACATTTTCGAATGTTAAGATAATATTTCTGTTGAACAGTTCAGGCACCTAGGCCCGGTTACTGTTTCGTGGTTGCTGCAAATGTTTAACATATGACTGGAATTTGCTTCAAGCCCTCGTCCTTGAAGGAAATCAAAGGTCCCGAAACCGGAGAAACCGACCGACAGCCCCAAAATCTTCCGACCAATCTCACTTTTATGTCATACGAACAAGTTATTTGAGAGGCTTTTGTTGTCTCGGTTGACGAGTTTTGTTGATCCGCGGTTGATACCGGAGCAGGCAGGATTCAGGCCGGCTAAGTCATGTTGTAGCCAAGTCCTTAAACTAACGCAACACATAGAGGATAGTTTTGAGTTGAAGAAGGTAACCGGCGCTGTATTCGTAGATCTTTCGGCTGCATATGACACAGTGAATCTGAGGCGACTTTTGTGGAAGGTGGACTCCAAATTCGTCACATTACTCAGAGTACTGTTGCATAATCGTCGCTTCCAGGTTCATCTCTTGCAGGATTGTAGTCGTTGGCTGTCTCAAAAAAATGGTTTACCACAGGGAAGCCTTCTCGCTCCCTTATTTTTAATATTTGTACCAATGACCAACCAATAACCCCAAACACGAGGCGCTTTTTATATGCAGATGATCTTGCACTTACCTGTCAGGCAAATAGTTTTGAAGAAGTTGAAGCTAATCTCTCTGCGGCGCTTACTAACCTAAGTTGCTATAATAGAGATAATTTCCTCAAACCTAATCCCTGAAAAAGTGCTGTGCTTTCCATTTGTTTAATCTCCAGGCCATCCGCAGACTGAACATCGTATGGCAGGGCGTTTCTATTGTTCACAACGACTCACCGAAGTATCTTGGTATTATGCTAGATAGATCGTAGACGTTAAAAAAAATGCCAGAATATAAGGAAAAAGGCACATGCTCGCAAAAATTTGCTGAAGCGCCTTGCTGCCACCTATTGGGGTGCTCCACCGCATGTTCTTCGAACGTCTGATTTGGCGCTCTCCTTTTTTACGGGCGAAACGCATGCCATGTTCGGGAACATTCTGCCCATGCAAAGCTAGTGGATGAAGCTTTAAATGAGACGAGCCGAATCATAACAGGCTGTCTCAAGCCGACACCGATTAACCAACTGTATCCACTGGCAGGAATAGCTCCCCCAGAGATTCGCAGAGGTGTTGCTAACTCTCTTGAAAGAGCTAAGATGGATAGCGACTCTCGGCACCCAATGTTCGGTCACATTCCTGTTGCCCAGAGGTCAAAAAGTCGTTAAAGCTTTATAAAGGCGACTGTGTCTCTCTCAACTGACCCCGAGTTAACAAGACTATGGCTATGGCGTGCAAAGATTAGTACCAGTATTTCGGTTCCCTTTATTCCCCTCTCGGAAAGTTTACCTCCTGGGCATGAGCTGTCGTGGCCGATCTTGAGATCTCTGAATAGGCTTCAGACTCAGACTGGCTGCAGCAAGGAAAATATGGCTAGATGCGGTTTTTGGGTGGACATTGATTGCCTTTATGGTTCGGCCCAAACGATGGCCCATCTGATATCGTGCCCGGCGTGCCTTTCCAGCTGCACGTGGAAGATCTAATGACGGCATCGGATAATGCTGTCACTGTGGCTACTTTCTGGGCCGTTAAAATTTGAATGTACGTTGAAGAAGATGGAATGTTTGGTATTCTACTATATATACATTATACCTAATTGGCATTTTCTTAAAATAAGAAACTACTCGTGATTCCAAGTACACTTCCAAATATGAGGCACATCTGCTCAGACTATCAGACTTTTTGCAGATTTCAAGTTAGGAAGCTAAAAAACGACGTAAATACGTATAAAATCATCTTCAGCAGAAAACTACTTAATTCATACTTATATTATAAATGCGAAAGTTACTATGCATGTCTGTTTGTTACACTTTCGTGCCTAAACGGTTTTTGAGGCAATCTGGTTTGGAGATAGAGGGCAACGTGAAGACGGACATAGTGTACTTTTTAATAATTTTATCACTCATTTCCCTCATGTGGGGTGAAGTTTGTATGGAGCATTCCGTAATTTTAAGGTAGAGAGCTAGATATAGGTATGTGGGAATCGGCCTCCAAAGCCTTCGAAAATCCTCCTTTTTTACTTTTAAGGCAGGAAAATAATAACCGTCAGAAAGACTTATTATATCATCTATAGCAGCGTAAAATAATATTCTAGTTTCGTTACCAGGAATGAGTAATCGTGTTAACCCGAATTTAATGCAAACAAAGCCGCGGGCAAAAGCTAGTTATAAAATATATGTACATCATCTTCATCATACAAGCATTCTCAAGCAATAACTTTAGAAATAAGGTTGAAAATTTGATTTTTAAAAAGTTGTTTCTAAGTTCGCTGATTGATTTCTTCAAACAGTTAAATGACTTCATTTGTTGTTGTGTCAAATAACTTACGTTAAGTCATCAAAAACAAGCATTTACATAATTTTTCGGTCGTAATAGCTTTTTTTTTAAATTAACCGTAATTATTTTGATTATGGTCATTTGGTAAAAGGTGGAAGATTAAAAAAGTTTGAAAATATAATTAGTTTTTTAATCAATTTCATTGCTAGATAAATCATTAGTAGAGACGCCTTTAGCAGGCGTCGTTACTGATAAAGTGGTAGAAGAGTCTTTGCTTGTGAAATTTTCATTATAGAAATAAAAAGATTATTGCTTTAAAACTGATTTGGCAAATAAACAACAAACAAAATGTTCATTAAGAAATGATTATAGCATTATAGCATCATCATGATTAATAAAGACATAACGAGTATTCGCTGGGTGCGAAGTACTAGGTGGGGGTAACATAATCCATCGCAGCGCTTATGGTGGTCAAAAGAAGAAATAATGTAAGCTCTACCATCAAAGTCAAAGTCAAAAACATTTATTTCAAATTAGGCTTACAAAAAGCACTTATGAACGTCAAGAAATATACAAAAATATAATAAAAAAAGATTTAAATACTAAAAGAAAAATATGAGTTTTGATGCTTTGAATAAAAAAGCGCTTCAGTGGTTTGGCCTGTTGAGAAAGAAGCATCCAAGAAAACTCAACAGTGTTGCCTTTTTTAAAAACAATTCCTCAATGTAATAATATATCATAAACACTGAAATAGCTGAGCAGTTTAAGACCACGGAATTTTATCACATAAATATTCGTCAATAGTGTAGTACCCTTTTTAGAAAGGTGTTGTTTGATTCTAACTTTAAACATATGAAAGGGCAACTCTACAATATTTTGCGTTACCTTATTGAAAAACTTTATACATCTTCCTATAAAAGATTTACCTTTTTTTTTTTATCATAGTCATATCAGATATATCTGTCAATTTTAAAGCGATTCTACATAAATAGATTTTAATATCATTAACGTGGTCGCTTACTAAGGGCCTTTTAAATAGATTCAAGGTTGCAGCGTGCTATGGAGAGGGCTATGTTAGGTGTCTCCCTACGCCATAAAATCCGAAACGAGGATATCCGTAGGAGAACTAGGGTGACCGACATAGCCCAGAGGATTAGCAAGTTGAAGTGGCAGTGGGCAGGGCACATAGTGCGTAGAACCGATGGCCGATGGGGCGGAAAGGTTCTCGAGTGGCGTCCACGTAACGGAAAGCGAAGCGTAGGCCGACCCCTAACCAGATGGACGGATGATTTGGTTAAGGTGGCGGGTAGCAGATGGATGTCAACTGCAAGGGATCGGTACGCGTGGAAATCATTAGGGGAGGCCTTTGTTCAGCAGTGGACATAGCTGTAATGATGATGATGATGAATATCATTAATTAATCGTATTAGTCCGTAAACAAAAATGAGTCACAGTAATTGTTGTGTTGTAAACTGCAAGAATACTGACAGAAATAGTAAATACAAGTTTGATATTGTGAGTAACACTCACAAACCCGGTCTTTAAATAAAGTCTCATTTCTATCTGAAAACGATGTTTTATTTGTTTCTAGCCATACACGAACATTAAAATATATAATGAAACCATTAAAGTAGCTTTTTCTTGTTGTTTTACTGTAAAACTACAACTATAAATGAAGTAAACAAACCCTAACACAAAATTAAACACACTTTTCGGACTTACCTCCTTTGATTTGAATTACCAAAATGATTTGAAAACCTTTTTTCCACACAAATCGTGGTATCACAACAATTTATTAGTCGAAAATTTTTGTTATTTTTCATTTCGATATTTTTTACAAATATACGACCTAAATGACATGTGACAGAGCCCACAAGGCGTTGTAATCGTGCACAGAGCCAATATTGGTTTCTCAACAATTTTCCTTAACATAGTATTTTCAAACATTTTAGGTGTTAAATTTCGCTCCAGGAAATGTTAGGATCAGATAGCGTCGGAATTATTTCCGGTGTACCTAAAAAGAAGGTATTTCCTTTTAAACGACCGCTGTTGAAAGACCTTTACAGTGGATTTTTATGAAAATAACAGAAATTTAACTGCTTGAAACAGGTGAGGCGATTTACAAAGGAACTATAAGATTTAAATATTGAAGTTGCCATTACACATATTTAAGTCTAGAATATAAAAATCACCTTATTTGAAAAAGTTGTAAATACTATGTTGCGCCCATTTGTATATGTTTGAGATAGGAGAATGTTTTATCCCCGAAACTGTTTACAAACGCATTGAAGGATGATCTTGGACCCTGGACTAAGTGGCGTGCACAGAGATTTTGAGCAGGGCATGTATAACATATTATTATTATTTAGGTTTTGAGGGCTATTCAGGCTTATGCAGACCTGTAGTCACTTCGACCTAGAAGATCTTTTGTGACTCGCTCCTCTCTTAGAGTTCATCTAATAGTTGGGCACTTTTTAGGAAGTTTAGGACCCTGCCCAACTTTATAGATTTAATGTCACTTGGGCATAGATAATAATTACCCAAGTGGATATTTCGCTTCCATTGTAGAGGACCACAATTGCAGAGTAAGTGCATTGGTGTCTCTCTCTCTTCCGTGCAGAATCTGCAGGTTTCCGAGTCACTTAGCTTCATTTTGTGAAGGTGGCTTTCATCTTGCAGTGTCCAGTCAGTGCCCTTACAAGGACCCTGACCATGGGTTTACTGAGCTGTAGCAGTTCAGAGGTTCGCTTCTTTGAGTAGGCTTTGATTAGCGCTTTTGAGTGAGCTGCCTCTGGTGACTCTAGCCAGTAGTTGACAGAGTCCTCGAGGAGCTTCCGCTCTAGTTCATTTTTCCTTAGGCTTTCAGGGATGCCACAGACAGGTTCTACAGTCTTTTGGATGGCGTTGACCCCAGCCTTTGCGAGTTCATCAGCATTTTCGTTGCCAATGATGTCAGAATGACCTGGTACCCATTTGAGAGTTATCCTGTTATGCATAATATAGCGGACGACAAAACTGTGGTGGAATAAGCTACCATCTGACTTATTCCCTGAGCGATACGACCTGGCGTCCTTCAAGAAGAGAGCGTATTCCCACTTAAAAGGCCGGCAAAGCATTTCTTTGCCCTCTGGTATTGCAAGTATTCGACTAGTTAATTTTGGTAATTACAATACTTTCATGATGAAAACAACTATTAACGCCATCTATTCAGATTTATGTGCAATTTTTACAACATTAATAATTTCCAATAACTTTTAATGTACTAATTGCACAAATACTCAATACTCAATTTTTTATTGCATTCCATAGTATTTTCACGGTGGACTTACAAATAATAAAGGACCTTATGGACCCTGTCGGGCACAACAACAATGTAGGAGAGAGGAGGAGGCTGGATTCTGACAATACAATTTACTTTTCAATCTGTGTGTATATGTATATCTTTAAAAATATCTCATAGATTGCGCTGAAAGCTATTTAAATGTTATGATAAAGTTTTCGAATGATTAAACTAGTAATATGTAAACTAACAAACAAAGGAATTTTGCATATTTGTTATGTATAGACATGTTGATTTTATTAAACAATTTTACAACAATCCTTTTCTTTGTTATTATCTATTTGAATGGTATATTTGACTACATGGTCTGCATAAGACAATGTCATTAGTTAAATCAATAAAATAATTTCAATAAATAGGTGCTTAAAATTGTTTTATAATCGATGTTAAGGTAAAAACCTATAGCCTCTATTCTAGATTTGCCAAATGTTTGTAATTTTAAACATGATTCTAAATGTTTTTCACTAAAATCATGTTTGGCAGCGGCTTTATGTAAATTATTTCGATCAGAATACCGCTATATATCCAATTGTTATTATCTTGAATTGAAAACAATATACATGGAAAACAAAACAATTCAATTACGAGTCTACAACCGGTTAGCCAGGAACAATTATCGTATAATTTTAAATTAAAATAACGCGCAGTTTTACCTTTCTTTTGGCACATATCCAACATAGGTACACACCTTCCCTTCGCAATTATGAGAACTTTAATATCATAGATCTACGCGGCAACTCTACCACCCCCACCACCTTGACAGTTGGCAAAGCACTACAGTGCGCTTTAACAGAAACTTTCTGCCCCGCACCACAAAATTGTGGAATGAGTTGCCGCATGCGGTTTTTCCGGACAGATTCGACCTGCAAACCTTCAAGAAAAGAGCGTACTCTTTCTTAAAAGGCCGGCAACGCATCTTGTAGTACCTTTGGTGTTGCAAATGTCCATGGGCGGCAGTATTCACTTTCCATCAGGTGATCTGTCTGCTCGTTTGCCCCCTATACTATAAAAAAAAAAAAAAAATAACTAAAACTTGAAAACGCGCCACTTTTTAACCCCCGACGCAAAAAGAGGGGTGTTATAAGTTTGACGTGTCTGTCTGTCTGTGGCATCATAACTCCCGAACGCATGCAGTGATTTCAATTTAGTTTTTTTTTGTATTAAAGGTGACTTATGTGCCAGTGTTCTTAGACATGTTTGATGAAAATCGGTTGAGCCGTTTAAAAGTTGTGAGGAATGAAAGTGGGGAGAGTAACCGAATGACTGAAAATATACTTGGAATGAGTAACAATGTGAGCTTTAGCCTATTTATAGTAAGAAAAACTAGTAATTAATAAGTAAAATAGCGAATGAGCTTGACCTTAAATGTAATCTATACCCTTGCGAGAATCTAAATTGTAGTAAGTAAATTATAATTTACTAAAATCTAACTTAACCTAATCTACCTATAAAAAGTATAAAATAAAAATTAAATTAAAAATTTAAAAAACCCCCGGCACAAAAACTTAAGTAATTTCCCTTTAAAAAGTAAAAAATAATAAAAGAAACTTAATGTTAAAGTACCTAAGAATCTTTTAATAATTCTAAAAAAAAACCTCGCGTTGGGGGACTGAACTTGATATGAAAAATATCGTAGATAAGAAAGAAAAAATTAGGAGCGGTCTCCTAACGCGACTTTTTTTTTAGAATTATTAATAGATTCTTAGGTACTTTAACATTAAGTTTCTTTTATTATTTTTTACTTTTTAAAGGGAAATTACTTAAGTTGTTGTGTAAGGGGTTTTTTAAATTTTTTATTTAATTTTTTTAATTTACGCAAACACACTTCACCAGAACATAACTCACAGCTAAAAATTTTCCACCATTCAAATTTTATTACAAAATAAATTTTCCATAAAACAAATAATTTTCACTTTTTCTATCATAATCAAAACAATATGAATGACTACAAATATAGTGGTCATTTCGCGAGCGAGCGCTGACCAATCGGGTCGACCGTCGAGATAGATAAAGACGACAAGACGTAAAGACAAAGAAGACAGATAAACTATGACCAACGACGCGATTTGTAACTATTCATTCAAGTCGAGAAATAAGCTGTGCTCCCAAAGATTTCATATGTGTGCGTGTATTTTAACGCACACGAAATATTTTCGCCTATCGGGATTTGAACCGTTTACAACTGCGGGATTTTATGAATGAATTTCGTAATAATTCGAGATGCACTGGTTAGTTATGCTTACGGCCGCGGTGGCGTACGAGTCGGTGAGGGCGACGCGCGTTAATATATAAAAAAACAACTCGAGTGCAGAGGCGTTTTAAAGAAAAATACAATAACTCTTTTTTATTACAAACTGCATACTATTACGAGTTAATTTTAAAAATAATGGTTAATATTTATAATAATATTTTGTATTAAGTATTAACGCCGAAACCAAGGGTATGCACTGCTTATATGACCATGTGACCAATGACCATGTTATGCCACATTGATCATGCCTGGACTGATCTGAACGAGGCGTTAACGTCAATGAAAGTATATATATATATATATATATATATATATATATATATATATATATTATATATATATATATATAATATATATATATATATTATATATCCTGTCTTTTTTGGTTTCACGATATTATCATGGCAGAGTCATTGGAAAAGCCTGCTGATATGCTCAACAGCCTTAATAATCCCGAGGAGTTGGGCTTGGAATCTGGAAAAGACGGAAGTCTTGTTCAATGACCATGTTATGCCACATTCACAGATTTCCCAATACAGGAGATGGGGCAAGCCGCGTTAAAAAGTGCGACAAATGTATGCTCAACGAGCATACACTGGCTATAGTTTACGCTCCGTGAGACGAATGAAGACGCACGAATTTTAGAAGAAATTACCGTTTTTTTTCAAAATGCCATTCTGTGCAATTGTAACATGCCATCATCGCAGTGAATCAGTAAATTTACCAAGAAATATAATATCTTTTCACAGGTAAGAATTAAAAAGTAATTGCGACACTGGGACTGCCTATAAACTTGGCGGCTTGTCCAGTCTAATTGTTATTCGGATGTCTGTGGCCACATTAGATATGCGTCGATAGCATTTTTGTAGAGGTTGTGCAGTAATATTTATCTTCCGGGCCTAAATATCTTAACACATAATTGCAAAAAAAGTAATTAATTGGTGCCCTTTCACTAATTGTTGCATAAGATTATATATAATATGTTAATTCTCGATATCATGTAAAACTACTTCTTTTACATTATCGAAATTTACAATTTAAAGCGTCTAATAGTGATTGAATTTTTGACATCTTGCATTTACAACGTTTTCAGTTGCAGTCACCACTACAGTTACAAGCTTAGTACATGAAAATGAAGGATTTTCGAGCACTTTATCACATTGTCCGCCTACAAGCAGAAAACTATTGATACTGCCCGCTCCAAGTGAAAAATTCAAGCAAATTCATCCCTAAGTTAGTGTTTTTTATGGACCACGAGTAGTCGGGCATTATTAATAATGGCCGGTCAAAGTGATAAATTAATCACTTTGCCCATCGATCCAGGGCATTATTTATAATGGCCGGATCGATTAAAAGTATACAGACTGAATGAGTTAATTTTCATATAGCCTATTATTTCTACCCTCCATATATTTACTACACTTTCACTTTTTAGAATAAAATCTAAATTGCAACTATATAATATTTAATAAAGTACTTATTAAAAAAATTATGTTTCGTCTCTCCTAGTCCTTATGTTGCGTGCAACAGGGTCCATAACACTGGTTTCACTTTTTATGTAACATTTTATATACATTATGGTTTGGCATTTAATGATTGAGAACAGATATTTTTTTTTGAGAATTAAGCGAATAATTTTTTCACGTCCGTCTGCTGGAACAGAGGTCTATGCCATGAGCAATGCCTAGCATGAACTACCATCTGTATTTTTTGGAAGTGAGGGTACTCAATGGTGTGATTTGACTCTCAAATTTGACCACGTACTCCTACAATTTGTTCAAAAACAATTTTTAATTTCAGCACTTCTGTATTCCGTTTTTGTTAATCAATTTGTTATTCTTAACACGAGATCTTTATGCATAAAACCAATCTAAAACTGTATGTAAATTCTATGTTTGCACAAGTGAAACTCAAAAGTTACAACAGATAATTTAAAAAAAAGGAGAAACGATTCATAAAGTTGTCGAAAATTGTTTAACCATGAGCAATTAAATTGCTATTATCACCGACTAACGTAGGCTTGTCGTCATGCTATTTACTTTACTTATAACAAAACATCAGTTGATTTTCGTACAAATGACTCACAAATGATTCGGTGCGAAACTCTTTTGGCTTTGAGAACAATCGTTGCTTCATGTGGTATGGACATAAAAAAATTGTCATTTTATTTTTTACTTTTTTGGTCTGAGGTGTTAACGTGACAAGCAACGTGATTAACTGGGCATTTTTAAATAGGGACCGGCCATTATAAATAATGCCCGAGATCGATTGGCAAAGTGATTCATTTATCACTTTGACCGGCCATTATTAATAATGCCCGACTGCCCGTGGTCCATGAAAAACACTAACTTAGGTTTGAATTTGCTTGATGTTTTCTCTTGGACCGTGCAGTATGAATAATTCCCTGCTTGTAGTCGGGCAATGTGATAAAGTGCTCCAAAACCAATTTATTATTTTATTAGCAATTATGTGTTGAAATGTTTGGATCCGGAAGATAATATATATACATTATTTCTCACTACCAATTACAATGAATAAATGTTGTAATTGATTCCTGAATATAAATTTACTTTACTTTACATGTGCCCAAGTCACATATCGCACACATTTATCAATAATATAGTAATATTGATCGATGAGTTAAAATAATTTTTATCAAGCAATAAAATTTGAACTGAATGGCTGATTTCTGTTTAAATACATCCATTTAATTTTGTATAAAACAGACTGCTTGTTTGATCAAAGTGTACTAATACATATATTTTTCAATCATGAAGTTCTTATTTGGTGAGTTATTTTTTACTTTATATCTGTTAACATGTATTATTTTATATTTGTCTGCTTTTGTTGCCAAGTGATCTGAGCGGAAGGATCGCATAGTAATTAGTAGTTACTAACATCCACTTATCCACATTGGGCACGCGTGGTGGGTATCACCCAATCTCTCCATGTGTAGAAAGATCTGTTCTATGGGACTATAAAGACGTTGAAGATCCCTGACCTTTGGATAGATCAGAGCCACCTGCTCTTTATACTTGTAGTGTGAAGTTCATATCAGCCAAAAATGTAAGGTGATCATTCCAAACGAAAAAAATATTCATATCCTTCGCTTGACTTTTGATTTTACGATAAAATCGTTGGCCGGGTGTGTTTTGTCGAAAGAACGTTTTGCCGAAAGAATGGAACTGTGGTTTAAAGTTTTGCCAATGGAACGTTATGCCCAGTAGCTGACTGCAATATGTTGATATGACCAAGCTAGCCAAGTTTCGTAGTACAACACCACGAAATAACCAACCTTGCGATATCGGAGGCTTAAGCCCAATGATATTCTATATATATAAAGGTTCGAAATTCGAAATATGTGTATGTGTGCTGTCACTGCATTTGAAACACTTTTTTCGATTGTTTTGTGAGCTTGTGAGCATCTATACTTTTTTACATTACAGACATGTTAGAAAATCAATTGTGTCTGTTATACCTGGCTATCCGACGCTCTTACGGTGAAGGAAAACATCGTGAGGAAACCTTCATACACGCCTGCGAAGAGATTCGAAGGTTGTGTGTGAAGTCGTCCAATCCGCACTGGGCCCGCGTGGACGACTAAGCCCTAATCACCCTATACGGGTAGGCTCGTGCCCCTCGGTGGGGACGTTTAATGAGCTGATGACACATACCTGGCTGTGGCGACGATTAAAATTAAAAAATAAACATAAATCAATAATCATAAAAATACGGAAGATCTCAATGAAAATAAGTGCGTCAAAATTTGGCCCGCATGCGTTTGGTAAATTTAGACATTTGGCTCGCACCTGTCAACAGAGCCGAGAAACAAACGCCGAAGAACGGGTACACTATTCCATTTCGAAAAATGTTTCTTTTCGGAAAACTGCACAGTCCACCTAACAGGCGAAGAAACGAAACACAAATCTATAGAATTTGTTTGTATCATTTAATTACATTGACGAAGTTTAGTTTAACAGGTAACTAATGAATACAAGATTTTAATATAAAAATAACAATTAATTGCTATCTGTAATATATAAACCGACGTTCACATATCGTCGATGGCTCAATGGTGAGGACTGTTGCCAACCTACCGTTATCCGACGTTCTTACAGTGAAGGAAAACATCATGAGGGACTTGACACAGCGTTATTTAGACCAAATTTAAACAACGAATAAACGTATATAAGTATATTCCTAACATACTTATAATAATAAGTTATACTAAACATAAAACACCCAGACGAATTTAAAAAATATATCAACGATATGATGTCAAATTGCCGCGCGAGGTAAATTTTTGCGCACAAACGCGACACTAATGAAAGTTTTTCACCAAGGCGACGAAAAATATAGAATTTTTTACACTCGATTAGTTACAGAACTGAAACAATTAAAAAACATTATTCTGTAAAACCCGTTTCCTTCGTAGCGGCACTACTCACGTTAAGGAAATCATGAATTTACACTATTAGAAACATAAAAGCCGACAAATAGGCATGTTCATGCTAACAAATATTTGTAGTGTCCGGGAGTCAAACCTGAAACTCTTGGTCGACTTTTAAAACATTACACCACATTGGTCAAAAAAACAATTTAAGTACAAGTAAAGATATCATGAAAGAAGTGTCTTATAATTTAATTTTATATTATTAAGTAAATATAACATTATATTTTAAATTTTGACTTATTTATACATCGATTAGATGAGGCATCTACGTATTGTCTTTCGATAAAGTGTTGCTCAGTGAACTAACTCATAGGTAGAAAGTATTTCGATGAAGTACGTCGATCAAATGTTTTTCGAATGATGACCAGTCGATTAAATTGACGTTCTACTTACAATATTTTCTATAAGATGTCATCGATGATTTGTCATTCGACGAAACATTTTTCGAAATAGAATAGTGAACCCCCGAAGAACATGGCCTGCGTAGTAAAAAGTTCAAACACCGAAGTGATCAAAGGGAAATAAAACAAGAATAACTTGTCGTTAATGGACAATTCGATTACATATTTTTTATTACAAATTAATATAAAAAAATATTCGAAAATTATTTGTCAATATGACAGTAGCTGTTATTTCGGAGACGCATATGTTCATTAGCGACACTCTGTTCGTATTTTTTTTACGGCCATGTTTTCATTAAACACTTTTTACAGGTCTGGTGTTCCTCATGGGAATGATTGCGATGTTCTCAGAGGCTAATTGTCCAGTTTCCAACTGCAAGTGTCTCGCAATATACCAACCTGTCTGCTCAAAGAATGGATGCACCTACAGTAGCCTTTGTCAGTGAGTGTCAAAGAGGTTTAAAGCAACTATGTCCATTTTTTTCGAACTGACCACATCAGTAGATGGCACTTACAGCTTCACCGGGCAATTGGCGCGCGCAGATGGCTCTCAGCCTTACACAACGAGCCTAAGGGCGCCCCAACAACTGTGTCCTGCAGGACTACACTGTTGACACTAACATCATTGAAGAGTAGCAGCCAACAAAAACGACTGCCAAACTTCGGCTATGTTGTATTATTTAATCTCGTTGTATAAACATATAATTTGATATAGTTTGCGTTACGTTACTTCAGCTTCAAATGTCTGTTTAAGGTACACACACTAACACACACGCACTTGCAGACGCAATCCTATGCTCATGTATACATACGCATTGTTTTCATATACTTACGAATCCAACACATGAAAAATACATTCGTAAATAGTGTATTCATTCAAAAAGTTGTCCCTTATGACTTATGGCACAGTTTGAACTTTAATGAGGTCATTCAAATCATTTAATTTTGTTATTACATACTTTTAATATTTTTTAACTATTAAGTAAATAAACGTATCAGATTTGGTCAGTAGTTGATATAGATAAAAAAAACTAGATATCAATTACAAAATTAAAAGGCTTTGCTTCGCTTAAATTCCTAAACAGATTGTGATGAAATTTGAACAACTATGGTAACGGATTACTAAAAAGATTATCGGTACTTATTGCACATAAAATAGCTGTATCATCGAGGAATTGAATATCTATACTAATATATACAGCTGAAAAGATTGTTTATTTGAAAAATCTTTCAGTGTTAGATAGCTTATATATCGAGGAAGGCTATAGGCTATATATCATCACGCTACGAGCAAATAGAAGCGGAGCAGTTATGAAGAATGTTTCAAATGCTTTCGCTGCGTACGCTGCGTAAATGGTTAAAGTTTCGCAAAAGTCATGTATGCGAGTATTGTTCCCCTTTTAAAGGTCTACAAAAAAGTCCACGACAGCATGTCTATTTTTAAGGTTAACTCCCTATAACATATTTTTGGCTAATTGGCCTTTGCACCTGGATATCAGATTTCCTGAGTAACCGATCAATACGAGTAGTCATTGATGGCTACTGTTCTGACCTCCAGGCTATCGACGCCGGTGATCCTCAGGAATCAGTCCTTCACAACTCTATTTTCTGCAAATAAATGATTGGCTTATGCCCGATTCATTGGGTATCAGACGACAGCACGGTAATGACAGATATATCGGATGCAAGGGCCAGTAAGAAGAAATCCAGGCTTGTCGCGAGGCGATGTAAGCCGTGGACCGTCCCTTCAAGCAGTCTCCTCTGGGGTGATGCTAATCTGGTGACGTTCAACTAGCAAACACGGCGTGTCTTCTCCACCAAACGAGCAAATTGATCTTCTCGACTTTCCGAAATGTACCTGTCGCAGTGACTGATAGCCTTGCAGCTTCTTGTTCATCTCACTGCCAATCTCAACTTCGGCCAATATATCGAGTCCAAAGCAAAGACTGCAGCTAAAAACTTGGATCCTTTTCCAGTAGCGGTATTTCACCCCAGGACAGCTTCTGTCATTATATCAAGCCCAAGTCCGGTCTTTATGGAATACTGCTGCCACCTATGGATCAGCCAAATACCAACTAGCGCTTGGATGCGATTAGAGCTGCTGAGCGGCTCATTGGCAACCGTACGTCTGACTGACGCTAAGCTGCAAAGCCTCGAGCATCGTCGTCAATGCACGGCTGTCGGTTTAACAGGCTACATTCGTGAGTGTGCGATGGAATTACACGCGTAATTCCACCAGCCCCTTTTCACCATTCGGATACAAGACGGAGCGAGCGATCCATCCTTACCTGGTAGACATTCCCACACATCGCATAGCCCGCTATGTGCGTCGTTCTTAATGCGCCACCGCAAAGGAATGAACTCTTTACCCTACTTATGTGTTCCCCGATCATTACAACCGGCCGCTCTCCAAGGCAAGCGGTGAATAGCCAGTTTCTAGGCAGGCATGATTTTCTGTTTGTTGTTTTCATAAATATAATAATAATCCTTATCCAAAAAATACTTTTAAACAAAATTGCCATTTACATCATTTTACTTAAGCGAATATTATGAGATATAGTTTTAGCTCACCTATATAAACGAAGTAGCGGGTTAAAGAGAGCATTAGGCCAAAGTTACTATTCCACGCGGACGAACTCGCACGCAAAAGCTAGTAAAATATAAACATGTGATTTTTTTTAAAGCAACTAAATATGATTTATCATAGCTTTATTTTATCCGTATAAAACTATAATGTGCATTAGACAAAAAGTATAACAATAGATTTCAACATCAAGGCCCGTATTCTAAAACGAGACTCAATGTTAGTCTTTACTTAAATTGAGTTAGAAACGGACCGCGCTATATACGATAAATAGCGGCATCCCTTTCTAGCTCTCTATTTAAGTAAAGATATGCTTGAGACTCGTTTTAGAATAAGGGGATAAGATTCTAAAGAAATTTGTAAGTGTTTTCCCTTTTTTGTATATACTAATGTAAATTATTTTCAGATTGAAATGCACTTCTGAACAGTTCTCCCACGACGGTGCCTGTGGATCGACCAATTCATGAAAACAAATAAAAGTCATTAAATATTAAAGTATATTATTGTATAATCCCTCTCCTCTTCTCTGTTTTAATTAATGCGATTACTTATGTACTCGACCCATTTGGTGTTGCGGTTGAGAGGTCGGCCGCAACACTAAGGGTTCCGGGTTCGATCCCCGGGCAGTACAAACATTTTGTGCAGAAATGTCTGTTTGTAATGGTCGGGTGTTTTCTATGTATAATATGTATGTATTTACAAAAAAAAAATGTTACATGTATGTTTATCCGTTGTTTAGTACCCATAATACAGGATTTACGCTTAACTTCGGGCTAGATGGCGCTGTGTGATTGTCAGTAGATATTTATTTATTTATATTTATATGTACTCACTTCTCGTTACCACCTATATGCGGACGATCTGCAGATATATTGGCATTTTTCCCATAATGAGGTCGAATCTGCCATTGAATCTCAGTCGTATCTGTAGAAGATGGGCCAGCTCTTATGGTCTGTTGGTTAATCCCGTTAAATCCCAGGCTATAATAGGGATGATGCACAAATTTTATTTTTGTGTTTATTTTAAAGAACTAAATTTGGAATACAAGTATATTTAAAAATCAAAAAACTGTCATTTTCCGCAAAAAAATGCGGTTTGAAATTGACAATTTCAAATTTCGCGCCAAAACGGGTTGGCGTGACGTTTGACGTCAGATATGTGAATGTACCTTCTTTTCTTCAAGGACTTTCATACTTTTGCATTTTATTCTCGGCTGGTCGAGACCTAATTTATAAGAATTTTAAATGAATGATAATTTATCGATTTAATGAATTGATACTCCGGAAAAAAGCCGCATTGACCATACTTTGTGCCAATGCGTTCATCTAAAAACAATCATATTGTTTTTGACTGACACAAAACCGGGAAAAAAGGGATTACGAGCTGTGAAGACGAATGAATTATTCCTCAAACTATTTTTCGATGCAGTGAAGACGACTATGATGTTAGAATATACTTGTTATTCTTCATCTGCTTGTATGAAAAACAAACATATTTACCTACCAATACAAATACAATAACAAAGTTGTCTATAATTTTTATTGTAAAGATAAGGATCATGTAAAAATTTTTAAAAAACTCTGCTGAATATAGATGCTCATATACCATATTTTCGAATGCTAAAACATAATATGCCTTGACACCTGAATCGTCATAATAAATAATAAAATAATAATAATAATAATCCATTTATTTGCCAGAAATATATGAAATACAAGTGGTCTTAAATTTAAAAAGCATGTCCTGTCATATCTGTCGCGAACAGTACGACGTGCAAATCAAATAAAGTAATACCTTCATTGAGTCGATATTATTTCAAAATCAAAAAAATTACATTTTATAATATTAATGTTAATCTAATAAAAATTAAACCAAAACAAAAATTCATTACAATGTCAAAAATAAATCTAATTGAATACAAACAAAACAATAAAATATTAAAATGCAATGTACGTTACAATTATATTTATAAATATAATAGAATTATTATATTTCGTTAACCTTTCATGCTTTATAATAATTAATTATTTAAGAAATTCAGTGACCTCAATAAACATATTATTTAATAGGAACTGGAAAGATTTATTGCGGTATTTAGATAATGTTAACATTTTATGTCATTTGGCAAATGATTATATATCCTTATTGCCATACAATAAGCATTTCTCGAATGTACAAGCTAGCCTTTGCTTCGGTACTTGCAATCTGTCCACTTGCCTTTGACTACGATCTAGCATTTTTTTGTAAATAATGCAGATGCTTTTTTAAAACAATGATAATTCATATATGTATAAACAGGGCAAAGGTAATATTTTTAATTTTTTTGAGAGGGGTTACAACTGTCTAAGATCTGCCCACTACAGATAGACCTAATACATTTCTTTGTATTTAAAATACTCCTATACATACCACAGAATTTCCCCATAAAAGATAGTCCATACCCTTAAACATAGCCTGACACATAGCCATGATAACCATGATTGCAGCTTCCTTTGATGCCACTTGTCGAATTCGTTTAAGCGCATAAATGTAACGGTCAAGCTTATTTGCCAATCTTCAATGTGAATTTCCAATTACAAAAGTTTCTACAACAAAGCTAAAAACTTTGTCGTATTTACTGATTTTATTTGATAATCTTTGTTCTTTATATTTAATTCATATCTTTTTTGTTAATAGTTTTAATAAAATATAATTTGTCTTACTTAAGTTAATATAAGGTTATTTGATTCTAGCCATGATATTATTCTGTCAAGATTTTCATTAGCTAATTTTCAAGGTCATATTTATTTTAGATTTTACCAGGATACTCACATCGTCAGCAAACATCAACATTTTTGGTCTATTACAGATGGTAATCATTTATGTACAAGAGAAAAGTAACGGTCCCAAAACACTCTGAGGAACACCACATCTATTATAAGTATAATGAGGATTTGTATGAAGTTTTGGTATTGCCCGATATTTTGATATTTCAACGCATTGCTGACGATCCGACAGGTAACTTTATCCATAGAGTACATTTCTCTGATGCCCATTTTTTCTAATTTGGAAAAAAGTATCTCATGATGCACACAGTCCAAATGCTTTACTCATATCAAAAATACAACCAAGGCATGCATTCCCTCTCAAGGCTATAAGTGACTTCCCTAATAAGATCATAGCATGCCACAGTTGTAGAATTTCCCTTCTGAAAACAAACTGTTCTTTACATATTACTTTTGAGTGAATACAAAGGAATATAGTTCACATGCATTATCTTTTCAAAAAATTTTTGATAGGATTGGACTACAAGTAATGGGTCTAAAATTTTTAATATCGTCACGAGATCCCTTTTAATGTAACGGTTTTACTACAGAGTACTTTAGTTCTGTAGGAAGATACCTTGTTCGACATGATAGGTTTATAATATGAGCTAATGGTTACTTATCAATTTAGCCACTCCCTTGAAAATGCTTGTATTTATGTTATCGTAACCAGTTGCATTGGTATTTTTCAATTGTTTTATTATGTTATAAACATTGGCTTCGTTAATTGGTGACAATATACGCTGTTTGGTGGTGCGGTATATCATTTATATATTTTTTTGAGCTTGGTTGTTAAATATTTATTTGCGTACAACATTAAATGTCTATTAAAAGTATCACATATTATATGTGTTTGTTTTATATTTACATTATTATCAAGTTTTATTTTACTATGTCATATTGTGATTCATTACATTCAATTGTATTTTTATTATATTCATGAGGCTTTGCCTAATATTATTAGATTTCAATATATACTGAGTGTTTGTATTTTTTGGGCTTGATGCATACACTTTTTTAGGATTTTTGCGTAGCGACAGTATTTTTTTTTTAAATGGCTTCTATTTGACGATGAGAGGCGATAATTAAGATACAACTGTCTCTGTGAATGCAAGTAAAAAATTAAATTCTTGTCTAAGCATTGAAAATACACCAAGTTTAATATTGAATTATTATATTATAGTCACAAAAACAATACAAACTTACACAATTATGAATTATGATTTAAATAAAATAATGATTTAAAAACAAAGAAAATTATTATTATTTCTTCTTTGTTCCTGGTTCATCTTTAGAGTGTAGTGTAAGTGCCATGGATGAGGACTGCACAGGGCAGTTCCATGTGGAAATCCTCAGGTGGAATAGAAGGGTTTTGCACTTCTGTGTTTCTGTAAGGGCACTGTAGCTAGTCAAATTACTGAGTATAAGAGACCTAGTATCTGTTGCCTCGGGTGTCGGGCGTAGTGCGGAATTGATGGAGAATAAAAACTATCTTTCGGTGTTGGTCTCATTCAATGCCGCTCTGTCATGGTCAGGTGTATCACTTAACCATCAGGTGATTGATACGATTGAACCATCTTGAACACTTGGTAACTTAAAAAAAAACAAGGGTTCGCATTTTGTCTAGCATTGATGGATACACGCATGGACACATAAATCCTTATCGCCTAACGCTGATTACTCATATGTGTATCATTTTAGTAGCTTTTCCCGATATATATGCTATCTAAAGCAGACTCTGTTGAAACTTCTGTACCCACTAGCAGGCATCCGTAGATATGTGGCTCCCTTAAAAGAGCTAAAATGGTCAATAAATAAATATTTTTTTACTGACATTTACACAACGCCATCAAAAACATATAAATATACTTAAAACAACTTTTTTACAATGGCGCTCGACACCCCAACAATCATTATTTTGATTTTTCATCAGTATTTTTTCCCTTAAGGACTTCATAAAATTTCCTCTTATGAATTCGACAAACGTGAAACAAAATACTCATTTCAGTCATGAAAATGTAATTGTTTAATTTAATAATATATTCTTAGCGATTTCTTAGTAAACTAATTTTTAAAAAAACAACAAGCACGATCAACTGCACTAATTTTAATATTTGACAACAATAAAATAATTTGAAGGTACAACAATAATTAATACGCAAATTGTGGAGAGCTCCGAACGCAAGGACGACGCAAGGCAAAATGGCCGACATGACGTCTCTCGCTCGCTTTTATAGTAACGCTGCGGTGGGGTACTTTGCAGTCTTCACATCTTCTATACGGCCTTTCCTGATAGGAGGCCGTCCTCGGACTCCATTTCTTCCTAGTCGAGCAGCGGCATGGAGAGACCTGGCCCAGGCTCCGAATGTGTCGTAGATTCTGAAGTACTGAATTCTGGTACTTCGTCTACAGGCACACTGGACCCTGGTTGTGGTTCTCCTGGGTGAACTCCTCACCGTTACTGTCTGCACCTATACCATAGAAATAACAAAACACAAAACATTCAAAAGCGCATAAGCAGCTTTAAACATTGCTCAGACAAAATGTCCAAGTAATCACTCAAACAACAATGCAATAAATTGCAAAAACAAATTCAGTGAAGTCATAGGCACGACGTTAGCATAACTTTCACACAGCATAAGTCATAGGCACGACGTTAGCGTAACTTTGCTCAACTAGACAGAGGCACGACGTTAGCATGTCCAACTGCAATTATAGGGAAAGAGGCACGACGTTAGCGTATCCCTACTATTGCACCAGAAAGGAAGCACGACGTTCGCTATTTCTGGACAGACACCTGAGATAGTTTAGTAACTAATCAACAGGTCGTCAACAACAACTCACCCTCAAAATAAGCAGCACATGCCTCAGGAGTCCACTCCCACGCCAAGGAATCATATACTCGGCGGCTGCTTGCGTTGATTTTCCATAGGAACCGGCTAAGAGTTGCAGTTCATAACGTCCGTGCGGCAGGATCTTAGTCACACGGTACGGACCACGCATGCCGGAGTCCAACTTCCCCGTCGACTGCGCTTGTTTTCTAACAAAAACCAAAGAGTTTAGTGCGTAACATCGGGGAGTCTTCCTGCCTTGATTCACGTAAGAGTCTTGATCCAATTGATTTCGCCGAAGACGTTCTGACGCTCGCTGCCTGCTCATCTCACGAAGTGCTTCACGGTTGGGACTTGAGCCTTCCAGCGCCACATCCCGGACGAGACCACGGATGATGGGTGTAGCCGCATCAATACCCACCAGCAGGTTCAATGGTGAGCATTGTGTCACCTTATGCTTAGTGATGTTAAGCACCAATTGGAGCTTCCAGATGACACTAGGCCACCTTTGCTGGCGATGGTTTACCTCAATGCGTATCATATTAAGGACGGTTCGACAGTATCGCTCAGCCTGTCCATTAGACTGGTGCATTTCTGGAGTTATCAAATGAGTATCACACCCCATTTCATTTATCCAGTCAAGAAACTCTGCACTTTGGAACATACGACCTCTATCGGCAACGATAAGTTTAGGTGTTCCAAATAACGAAATAGTATGGGTAACGTGGCGCTTTAATTCCGTAGCATCCTGTCGATACATCGGATAAAGTAGGCAATATTTTGAAAAAGAGTCTACCACAATAAGTACATACCGATACCCATCAACTTCAGGCAGAGGTCCAAGGGCATCCATATGAATGACCTTGAAGGGCAAATCTGGTTTTTCCCATGAGTGAATAGGTTGGAGCGGACCACGGGGTACCTTTTTATGGGAGATACACACTAGACAATGTGCCACATATTTTTGAACAAAACTTCGAACCCCCGGAAACCAAAAATGTCTCAGTATTAAGTCAAGAGTTTTGTCAACACACTGATGGTTATGTTCGTCATGGAATACCCTAAGTACGCTGAGTCTATGTCCCTTTGGGATGTAGCATAACAATCGGGACGGTTCACCAGTAGGTGAAAACTTCACATACAGGACATCGTTTTTAACCACGTACCGACTAGCATCCAACTGACCATCTGTCAATTTTTGAATAAGTACCCGTGTCTCTTCATCGGAAGCCTGAGCTACTTGTGCCCAATTCAATGGTTTTTGAATGGAGCATACATTGACTGGATTCCGACTCAGATAGTCGGCGTGTGACATGAGCGACCCCTTGCGATATTCCAGAGCGAAATTAAAATCCTGCAAGTATACCCACCACCTAGCCACTCTCGGGAGCAAATCTTTTTTCCGTTGGGTCAGTTTCAATGCATTGCAATCCGTTACTATGGTGAACCGTATACCCACAAGGTAATGCCGAAAATGTTGTAATGCTTTCACTACAGCAAGTGTCTCTAGTTCGTAAGAGTGGTACTTGCTTTCCGCCCCTTGTGTAAGCTTGCTATAGTACGCAACTACTCGTTTATAACCCCCTTCATGGACTTGCAACAGAACAGCCCCATATCCTATCGAACTCGCGTCTGTATGTACTTCGATAGGAAGAGAAGGATCGTAAATAGCAAGCACGGGCTCGCTAGTTAAGCATTCTATAATTTCCTTACGAGCAATCTGTTGTTCTTCCCCCCAGTTAAACTGAACCCCTTTCCGTGTTAAAGCCGCGATACAAGCCGTTCTTTGAGCAAAGCCAGGTATATAGCGACGAAAGTAACTAGCTAAACCCATAAATTGTCTAACCTGCTTTATATTTTTGGTTCAGTGACCTCTGTCAAAGCTTTTACTTTATCCCGACTCGGCCGCACCTGACCTGCACTGATTGTTCGACCTAAATATTCCACCTCTGTCGCAAGGAAAGAACACTTTTTTAAATTGATCGAAAATCCTGAACTAGTAAGCGTAGTGAGAACCTTACGTAAACGATCTAACCCTTCATCAACCGTTTGACTAAGTATAAGCACGTCGTCGATGTAAACGAGGATATCACCAGATTCAATGTACTCTTTAAGTGTTTTTGCGATGATTCGCTGATACACAACTGGAGCATTTGCAAGACCGTAAGGCATTTTTCGATATTCATAATGTCCTTCGGGCGTAACGAAGCCAGTTAGAGGTATTGACTCCTCAGAAAGAGTTATCTGATGAAATCCGGTCGCCATGTCGAGGCTTGTAAAATATTTGCTATGCCCTAAGCGGTCTATGTGATCATCAATGCGTGGCAGCGGAAATCTATCTTTAATAGTTATGTCGTTGAGCTTACGAAAGTCAACACACATACGATCCGAACCGTCTTTCTTCTTGACTAAAAGAATGGGGCTAGCGTAACTGGACTCCGATTCCCTTATTATACATTTTACTAAAAGATCCTTAATAATTTCGCGAACACGAAGCGTCTCAACGTAAGAAAGACGGTAAGGCCGATAATTGACGGGGACGTCGCTATTTAGTTTAATAGACATAGAACCCGTTGTAACCGTAGATGTTGCAGTACCAGATATAAAGTATCGTGAAAAACTACCAATTATCGTCAAAAGCCTATGTAGTTCATCGTTAACGAGTGGCGTATTAATAGGATCGGAACTATTAGAACAAATAGCCAATACTTTATTTGATATGCAAGTTTCTCTGGTAAGTATTTGTCTATCGCGGGTGCGCACGTAACGAACACCTTCCCTATTCAAAACATCCGTTCCTATAATTACCGGCGTATTCATATACTCGGAAGCTACCACGAACATGTCTACTTCAAGAGTTATGCCGTCAAATTCGATAGGCAACGTTACGTAAGAAGTGCTTTCAATTTCTTGGCTTCCCAGGCCCTTTAAAATACGAAACGCTGGCTTACGCGAGTATCTAAAATGTTTTAATAAAGTAGACGATATAAGAGAAATAGACGAACCGCTATCTATCAAAACGTCAGTTGGAACCCCCTGAATAACAGCAACAACTACATCATTGTTGCGTATGATTTGATTTTCGCGACAAAAATTCACATTATCTTTATTGCGTAACTCTGATTTTTGTTTTGCAAAACAACTATCTACTTTGTGACCCAGTTTTTTACAAAACGTACACGTGGCTAATTTTGACGACTCACTAACAGTCTTAGAACCTGAACCAGAATTAGTAGAACCCGCCACTTCACCTGCCTTAGGTCTCTTACCGCAATTAGCCTGCTTATGTCCTACTTGCCCGCACAAGAAACATTTTCCTTCCTCAAAACGTCGTTTTCGAGGGTCAGTATTCAACACGATCTTATTTTTTTGAGATAAATTTTTTGCGAATTAAAACGGGTAGTGTTGCCGACCGAAGGAGTAGGCTTCACATATATAGAAAAGAATTTAACCAAATCATTCGGTGCAAGTTTAGCATTTGTGGCCGATGCCTTAATTTGGGGATCAGTTATACCACGTATCACTATCGCTGATATTAATTCATCACTAAGACCGCGCACTATGCGTAAACGAAGAAGTGACCGGCGAGCATAGTCTGCATACGTAAGAAAGTTGTCTGAATTAGTACTCATTACGTCATACAAAATATTTGCTACGTCAGGCGTCTTGGGACACAAAGGCATAAATTCCCTTTTAAAGTTGCTCCAACTACGCTCACCTGTCGCCCATTCGTTAAGCCAAGTCTTGGCTTCACCTTTCAAACAGTTACCGATACGAGATAGACACTCATAATCACTCCAATTGTTTATAGCTTTAGCACGGTCAACCTCCTCGCACCAATCCTCAATGTTATGTAAATTAGGATCAAAGTTTGAAATATAAAAAGGTTGGCCTGACCTGACAACTGTATTAATAGAGCGAATCGCGTCTACAATCCGATCCGTCACTGTAGACGGTGCATTTACCTCACTCGCAACATGTTCCGACTCGACTTCGACTGCCCGATACCCTTGATGCGACAATACCGACGGCCGTGTTTCCAAAGGCGGCGTCCTAGAATGACCAGGGGACACGGGCCTACCTAGCAACGGCGACGTCACACGTTTATCCGTATCACGACGTATAGACGACGGTGGCGGCGGCGCCGGGGTGACGGGACGCGTCTGCGTTGCGTGCACTTGGTTTTCTAACGTTCTAAGCCGGGCTAACACTGCACTCATTTCGTGCCTAACGCTATCGTTTGGAGTACGAGCACGATATCTACGACGGCGCTCTCCACTTTGGCTTCTACGAGAACTACCATAACGTTCACGACTGCGTCTCGAACGGTCAGACATTATTATTATATTGTTCACTACTCACACGGAAATAATAATTACAGAATAGCAAATTAACTAAAATGACGTTTGTTCTATCCCACTTCTGATCTTAGCGATTTCTTAGTAAACTAATTTTTAAAAAAACAACAAGCACGATCAACTGCACTAATTTTAATATTTGACAACAATAAAAATAATTTGAAGGTACAACAATAATTAATACGCAAATTGTGGAGAGCTCCGAACGCAAGGACGACGCAAGGCAAAATGGCCGACATGACGTCTCTCGCTCGCTTTTATAGTAACGCTGCGGTGGGGTACTTTGCAGTCTTCACATCTTCTATAATATATATAAGTTCGACGACCCATTTGGTGTTGCGGTTGAGAGGTCGGCTGTAACACCAAGGCTTCCGGGTTCGATCCCCGGGCAGTACAAACATTTGTGTGCATGAACATGTCTGTTTGTTATGGTTTGGGTGTTTCTATGTATAATATGTATTTACAAAAAAAAATGTCTATAGGTATATTTATCCGTTGTTTAGTACCCATAATACAGGCTTCACGCTTAACTTGGGGCTAGATGGCGCTGTGCCAAAAACATTCTGTAAAAAATCTAGCCAAGTCTCGATGGAGCTGCTTGATTATCTCTAAAAAGTAATGAAATCAAGACAAAGACGTGCCAAGTCTAAGGTTCCTTACTGCAATTAATTAATTATTATGGTTGATGTTGTGTGACTTGGCCGTTGCAGAGTACACAAGGATACAAAACTAGGTGCTTCATGACACCATTGCACCAATCTGTCGCCAGAACCGCTACTCATTGACGGTACAAATTTGCCACTTGGAAAACGGTGATTCAATAGCCCATCGATTGTAGGCTTGATAAAGCCACTAACGTATAAAGAATGTTCACGGCCAAGTCACACAACATTAACCATAATAATTAATTAATTGCCGTAAGGAACCTAGACTTGGCACGTCTTTGTCTTGATTTCATTACTTTTTAGAGAAAATCAAGCAGCTCCATTGAGACTTGGCTAGATTTTTTACAGAATGTTTTTGGTGGGATTTTACTTCTTTTTGTAGAAACTTGAAATTCCTTTCAAGTTTCTACAAAAAGAAGTAAAATCGACCAGATTAGACGACCCATTGGGTGTAATGGTTGAAACGTCGGCTACTACACCAAGGGTTCCGGGTTCGATCCCCGGGCAGTACCTACAAATATTTGTGTGCACCAACATGTCTGTTTGTATTGGTCTAGCGCGCTCGACTTGGCGGGGCACTACCGTGCCCCCCGATTTTTGACAGGATGAAGCGGCCCACCATGTAAATATATATTGTTTAAAGGCGGTATGTCAATCACTTATAGTTTGGCTGGCTCTTTTGTTATCTAAGCAGGGTTACCAGGTACTCCAGATCTTCGATTATCCAAGTTATTATAGTTTTCCCTTTATGTAACCATTAAACCCTGACTCTGTACCAAATTTCAGCTCTGTGAGTTAATGGGAAGTACTAGTTCTATTTTGATGATTTTGTTATCTAAGCAGGGTCACCAGGTACTCCAGAGCTTCGATTTTCGAAGTTTTCGTAGTTTTCCCTTATGTAGCCATTAAACCCTAACTCTGTACCGAATTTCAGCTTTCTGAGTTAATGGGAAGTACTAGTTCTATTTTGATGATCATGAGTGAGTGAGTGAGTGAGTGTCTGTCGAAAATGCGAAACTTTGCTTTCGCTTAACGTCGGAACTAAATGACCTACAGACTTGAAATTTTGGATTTAAAGTAAGTTATTATATCTTACCAAAGGTTCTCAAATCGGGCCTGGAATGCGGCGAAATGGTCTGTAAGGATGTTACGTTAGATGTTTGCTTGCGCTCGACTTGGCGGGGGCATCTGCGTGCCCAGATATTATTTATTTATATATATATATTATTATATATATGAAATTAGAAGAACGTAAAGCGGCGACATTCACCGAAACCATTTTCTTCCAGCTTTTGCAGATCCGCAGAAGTTGATTATATAAAATTGGGTAGGTACTATTGAGCTTTTTCGAATATCGCGTTCAATATATAGGCATAACTGCCTCCGTGGGCTTTGAACTATATTTAAATCGATGCGTGATATGGAAGCGTTAGTTGGAAGCCACGGATTGTCCGCATAATGGCAGTGACTTCGAGCGATTGATTGATTGAATGTGTTTATTGAAGACTAGTCCAATAGTACACTGAGAAGTTGTTGAATAGTTTGTTTATATAGCTTTGCGATGTGCAGATTGCAACCCTTTACATAATTAATATCGAAAGGCGAGACTACGTGGATATCTGCAGCTGGATGTGCCATCATTACTAGACTATAGGAGTTTTAAACGAAACAAATTTAATAAGTTTTAGTTCAATTTTTATTACATATAAATTTAGATTATCACATATTAGTTACACAAAACGTAAAAACAACATATTTACAGCGGTAATAAGTATCAAGTAATTAAGTAATCAAATATTTTAAAGTGAAATATTTTTTTATATATAATTTATTTAAAGAATGGTCTCCATTATGAAACGTCAACATCATAAATAAGGACCGTAAATACATTATCCTTATTAAATTTACAAGTATATTGGTATGAAATCAACTTCAATAATTATGAGAGAAAATCTCTTATTTAAATAAAAGTCTAGATACAGCTTTTAAAAGGACTTTTTCAACAGATTAGAAACAACAACACAGTGGGATTGACCGGGAAAGGCTACATTTAAAAACTTCATCTGTATAAAAATCAAGACCCTTCTATTTTCGGGCCTTTAAACATAAATTGGAATGAGACAAAGTAGTTCTTTAACAAATCCCTCAAGTAATTGCTTCGGGATGTACACCTCGGTTTATTTACGTTTCGACTTTCTTGATTTATCATTTGATAAATTACGTAAGCAATGTTTAAAGTCACTATCTGTATTTCCGTCCCTTTCCCTCACTATGTTATGAAGCAGACATGCAACATTTAATATCAGTTTAGCATGTTTCGGATTTACATCCAAAGGTTTCGCTAGAATTCTTCCATTGTTAGTCAACAGAAGCACTTGTATGGTAACTCTGGTTCTATTCAGTCTTTTATTGAAAACGTTTTTGTCATTATCTACCCTGCCAGTGTAAGGTCTCATAAGATAACTTTTGAGAGGGTATGCCTCGTCTCCAAGAAGCACATGTGGTACCTTGATGTTGGATTGAGGCAACACCTTCATGGGTGGAACGTTAAACTGATTATTGTTCAACATTTTATTCAAATTTGAGGTGTAAAAGGTTCCATCCACCTTGTTTGGGCAGACCTCAGTCGCTATGAACTTGTAGTCCGCGTCAGAAATGCCTTGCACTACAAGAGTGTGCTTTCTTATACTTTCACCTTCGGTCCTTTCCTTCTTACTTGTTTTGTGATCCTTAAATATTTCTCTCCTATTGGATACCGATACAATTCGGAAATTGCCATATGTTGTAGAATTCTTCAGCTATTCCTTCGAATACTTCCAGAGTGGGTTGAGGCAATTGAATGTGTGGAACAGCTTGCTAAAACTGTTTAATGTTCGTAAATGTAATTGAATAAAGTATTACGACCCAGGCCAATGGACTTCGATAGACAGGGCAAGGATGGTTCTATGTGCAAGGAATCTGAATTAAAATAAACATCAGTAAGCGTTCTTGGCAGAAAAATGAACACTTGTTTATAATTAAGAAACACTTGGGAAAACAAATATTTTCTTTTGTTTTTGGTGTAGGTTTTTTATGTGGTGTTTGCGGTGAATTCAAGATTTTGTTTGTCGCATCAAGATTTTCTGCGGTTCTGTTTTATGTTGCAGTAGTCGTAAAAACTACTACTGAGATAGCTTTTAAAATTTTGCCATTATGTCACTAGAGTCGTTCTAATTGTATATAATTTGTATACTGTACTTTGTTGTTTGGTGTTACTTACCTTAATGTGAGAAACAATTTCTCCCCGGGCGTAGCGGTTTTGTTACTTTTCGAATAACATGTTTGCATATAAAATCGTGATTACTCGAAGTACTAATCAACGTTTTCCAACACTCATCTCCTTGTGTATTTCATAGACTTTAACCGCATTTGTTCTATCCGATATAAGCGTAATGATTTCGCTGGATTTATAGCGCGCTGTATTTACTTTCAGCATATCCTTCATTTCTTCAGTAAGTTCCACCGTTTTAAACTTTTTTCTTATAGGCCTTCTTCAGAATTTAATTCAGATTTGCGTTTTAGAGGCTTCTTCAGAATTTAATTCAGATTTGCGTTTTAGAGGCTCACATACGGGAGTTGGTTTCGATTCGGTTTCGCTGGCCGAACTGGAATCATCGCTTGAAAGGTATAAATCATATTTGAGAAATGAATTGCTTTCGAGTAGTAGTCGTCTAGCCAAGCGCGATAGCGTCATGTTTACGTGTGGCTCGGTCGCAGCCGCGATCGCAACTAATAAAATTACATCCTTGCCTAGGTTCCCCGCACCCGGGACCCGCTCGCTTATGATTGGTCGATCGATTTGTTGCGAGCTGTCGGGATATGCCAGGCTTAGTTATGTTCCCAATAGAATACTATAAAATATATTGATATTTAAGAACACTGAATGGATGATATTTAATTTATGATATCTTGAAAGTAGTGTTTCAAATACTTTCAAGATATCTAAAATGAAACCAGATAGACTAAGGTTATGACAAAGTTGAAGGTGCAAAACGGTTGTAGATTGAGTTGATTATGTATTTTGGTTTAAACAAGGTTTCTGCGTGCGTGCGTGCGTAACTTCATCATCAGCTCATTAAACGTCCCCACCGAGGGGCACGAGCCTACCCGTATAGGGTGATTAGGCCTTAGTCGTCCACGCGGGCCCAGTGTGGATTGGACGACTTCACACACAACCTTCGAATCTCTTCGCAGGCGTGCATGAAGGTTTCCTCACGATGTTTTCCTTCACCGTAAGAGCGTCGGATAACGTACATATATTTTCGAAAATACATTGGTACGTGTCGGGATTTGAACCTCAGCCCTCCCTATCGTTTGCTGTTTGATAAAAAGGTACCGACCTCGTTTGATAAATAAAAAATAAAAATAGAATTGTTAATTTTACTACGTTATTTAGAATATAATAAATGGTTATGACCTCCGGCAACAATATTGATAATACTTTGTTAAAATTACAATCCTATGAATAAAATAAAATAAACAAATATCTATTGACATACACACAGCGTCATCAAGACCAAAACTAAGCATTTACTACTTAGTTTTGTGAATATGTATAATACGTAGAAAACACCTGGAAATATGTTCATGATCAAAAATGTTTGTTCTGCCGGGGATCGTACCTGGAACCCTTGGTGTAGTAGTCGACGTCTTAACCATTACACCAAATGGCTCCCTGATAAATAATTAACCTTAAGAGCAATGTTTCGTTAGGAATGCGTAATTAAGATCCATCCTTATAAGAGCTTCCAAGCTTTTTTTAATTTCTTTTTTTATAGATCCGAAATTAGATACGAGTATATTTATTATTATATATTTATTATACTGTGTGAGAATTAGTGCTTGGTAAATGCAAGCGTGCTGTTTTTAACGCAAAAAGTACAGTTCCTTTTTGCGTTCAAGAAGGTGTTATTAAAAATGAAATCAGTGTTGCGATTCAGTAGTCGCCGACAACCGAGACAACAGATGTAAGGTCTCTCATACTCGGCAAGTTCACTAGCTACAGTGCCCTCATCTCGAAACACAAGTGCAAAACACTTCTTTTTCACGGGACAATATCTGGCACTGCGGTGGTACCTACCTAAACGACTCAGTACCGAATATTCTACCTAGGTTGAGTGACGTAATTTTCTCTAAATGTAACGGGCTGAATGCATTAACGGTATATAAAAAAATAAAAACACCCTATACGGGTAGGCTCGTGCCCCTCGGTGTGGACGTTTAATAAGCTGATGGTGATGATAATATAAAAAAATAAAATAAAATGCAACCTCTTTTGCAACATTGTGCTTAATATACTTTGTTGAAAGAGTCTTCAAACTACTCTTCTTAAAAACATTGCAAGTTTACGACTAGTGTTCCGGACTGAAGCGTGTTGAAATTGGCTAATAACCCGACCTTAACCTAGGCTTAGTTTCTTGCCAGATTTTTCTCATTTTAAGGTTAACTCTGAGACGGCTTCATTTGACATTCATTAGTGCCCTCCTCCAACCTTAATTGATTTTTAAATTTGATTTAGACTAAGATCAAAGCTAACTTTATATGAATGCTGGGGGATTACCGCAATCTCTTAAAACAGTATTGTTATAATGATACGTCAACATTTTTGTACCAGAAAAGGCGAAGTAATATTATTGTAACACTGTTTTAAGAGATGGCGGTAACCCCCCTGTTCAGTTTAGTATTGCTGTTCTTCCAAAATATTATTAAGTGAGTGTAATTGCGTAATTTCGCTAATTGATTTTAATTCTATTGGAAATAAAATTTATCGCCGTGTCAAATTTCCAATATTTTTTTTTATTCTGTTTTTATGTCTATTATTTGATTCTCGATTGCCAATTTATTTACTCATGGATAAGTAAAATTATATTTGCTAGGTAATTATTTAATCTATCAATATATTAGGTTTTCTTGTTATATAATGTCGATTATCTTTATTTGGAACAGATCTTTCGATGAATCGGTTGTTTTTGCGATATAAAAGCTTTTTCTTGTATAAATATTTTTCATCCCTTTTCCAAGCGGAGATCGAAATAAAGTCCCCAATTTCAAAACCTGTACAGAATTCCAAAATGGCAGCGTAGTCAAAACTGCTCTTAAATATATGATGGTAATGAAAACATTTTTTATTTAATTTAGGCCACCGGCAATCACACACATTTCGTGTCGAATAAAAAGCTTCTGTGCTCTCTTCCCCAAATAAATAAATTTAGTAGTTCTTTAACACTTATTCGTAGTACCATCACACTATTCGGAGTACCATATCTGGCATATGTACGAGTCATTATCAAGCCTACAACCTATTGAAAGCTGTATAACAGCTAGTTGATTCTGTGCTTAACACAAGAGGCAGCGCACATTGGTCGGTTAGTTCTATTTTAAATTTTTCATATATTATTTATATACTCAACATATTTTAACTTAGTTAAAAACATTTTTACCAACCGCGCCTTCGAGCTCAAGGGTTATAAAACGGTTATGGAAGAGCTTTTTAATGGTGCCATTTTATTGTCGCCAAAAGGAGTAACAGTTAATGGCCCGATTTATAGGGCGGGGGCATGTCGCCATTTCTACAGAAATCGTTACGATTTGGCTGTATTTGGATTGCGTTGTTGACAGACAACACCTGGTATTTTCAATGTTTAATATATATGTATTTACAAAAAAAATACATAAGTATATTATTACGTTGTTAAATAACCATATTACAGGCTAAATATTTAGTTTGGGTCTATATGGCGGTGTGTGTATGTCAGTAGATATCTATTATTTAAATGCATTATACGTATTAGTAATATGGTATAATGGTTGAGATGTCGGCTATTACACCATGGGTTCCGTGTTCGATCTCCGGACAGTACAAACATTTGTGTGCATGAAAATATTGTCTGTCTGTATTGGTCTGGGTGTTTCTATGTATTATGTATGTATTTATAAAAAAAGTAGATAAGTATAATTATCCAATGTTCTGAGGTTCAAATCCCGACACGTACCAATGTGTTTTCGAATTTTCGAAAATATATGTATTTTATCCGACGCTCTTACGGTGAAGGAAAACATCGTGAGGAAACCTTCATGCACGCCTGCGAAGAGATTCGAAGGTTGTGTGTGAAGTCGTCCAATCCGCACTGGGCCCGCGTGGACGACTAAGGCCTAATCACCCTATATTATTTCAAAAATGTTTAGCACGTACTCGCTGAATATACTCATATATTTTTCTGTGGACCATTATTATTTGTTCGGGTTTCCGTATGTTATTTTTAAATAGCAATCAGCCTTTAACGTCGTATTACGGATCACAGGCGTTGACATCACACAAAGCATGGCAATTTGAACATCGGGCCCAATGCGACGGATTAGCATTATGTATGCCGATTCCCTTTTTTCCTTGTTAATACAAGTACGTATTGAACCCGAGTTTTTTGAGCTTATTACCGTCTTTGAATCAGACATTCACACAGAGCCATCTAATTGAAAATTATTTAATGAATGAAATTGAAAATGAATACAATGAAAAAGTATTTATTCAGTTTAGATCCTTACAGAACACATATGAATATCACATGAAGCCACCACTGGTTTGACGGTAGTTCTCTACTGAGAAGCATCCAGCAAGAAACTTAGTAGTTACCCTTTCCAAATGTTTGTGTTTTGTTAATGATCATATCATTTGTTATCAAAACTATATTTAGCAAATTATATTCACAACTTTTATCATATTAACTTATTCGCAAGAAAATAATTTACCTACAAAATTTATTATTATACAGTTCAGGTTAATATAAATCTAAATAAATGATAACAAACGATGTTTTTGCAATTAGTGTCACTCACTACCCTTTTTTAATCTCTGTCCACCTGTGGGTGCAGTCGTCGACGTCCTCAATTCTTATAATAATTACACCACACGGTTCGTCAATTACCTCTAAAAATATACTCAAATTGCCTCGAGTGGAATGTTAACGTGAACAGTAATTCAAATTTGCAAGAAAAATCCATGTTTACGTTTCCATGCAGAAGCTCGTCCTCTTCTATTAACGCGTAGCACGCCACGTATGAAATTAGTGCGAACGATCCGATCAAATGTTTGGACAAATGTTGGCGATGACGTCAGATTTGAATTAAGTGACGAATGTTTTATGGATTCCATTTAGAGTACAGACAAAGTTTCCCATTTTCGCGTTAATTTTTTTTAATTTCACTTTGTTTATAAGAGATTAAAGATATAGCATTTGTTTGTTGGTTAAAATAAAAAAATGATCTAGCTCCAACACTTATATACGTATTTAATAAATAAATATCCACACAGCGCCATCTAGTCCCAAACTAAACATTAGCTTGTAATATGGATGATAAATAACGGATGAACATACTTATATACTTTATTTTGTAAATACATACATATTATACATTGAACACACCCAAATCAATTCAAGCAGACATGTTCATGCACACAATTTTTACTGCCCGGGGATCGAACCTGGAACCCTTGTAATAGCCGACGTCTCAACCATTACGCCAGATGGGTCGTCTTTGGCTCCAATATTGGCGCAATTGATTCAATCCGAAGGCTAAACCAAACAGAAATACATTAAAAAGTATGAACGATCCACGCACCGTAATTCTTTCCAGCAATCGAGACGTCTGCGTAACGTAAACAGTTCCTAATTGTTAATGATGAATGTTTAAATTTACGGCTGATTTGAACATTTATTTTAAATATTTTACGCGTAGAAATTTAAGATTTAGTTTGGAATCTATTATTTAGTGTAATTCTTAATAATTCTAATACATCTTCGCAGGCGTGCGCAGGTTTCCTCACGATGTTTTCCTTCACCGTAAGAGCGTCGGATAAACGTACTTTCAATTTTGAAAATTCGGTATGACTTTGGTAGGAGGGATTTGCTTAATCCCTTTAAACCTGCAACCTCTAGATTGGAAGGCAACGGTCGTTAGATTGACACTACGGATTTTAGATAAGTTAGTCGACTTCCCTCACATACTTAAACAAACGATAAACTAACTACATGCACAATGACGAGCCGCTGGACTCATAATATCTTGACTTAATTCTATATTTATAACAGTAAAGTATTCAGTAAAATTTTGAATTTAACGCCTTATTAAAAGGGTACAAAATCAAAAGCTACTATGTCACTATGATATGTAGAGAGCGACATGATTATGAATAAAATTCTGCCCAACAGACGCGATTGCTAGAATTTAGCCGCACAAACTTTTTGAGTGAGATTATGTTTTGTTATATATAGTAAGTTTATTGTTCATCGAAGCTCACAGAGAATAAATCATAATCCTTCATTGTTTTACAATGTGAATTAATCAAACAATCAGCATTAATGAATAAGTATTAATTACGATAATTGTGATTAATTTTCGAAACGAAAATTGTTTTTTTAATAACAATTCTAATCTACAACTACCAATCACAGACATGAAAATAAACTTGGTTCTTTCTTTTTTTCAGATTTGAAACGAGTGAAAAAAATGTTAGCGGAACAGTGTACGAGTGAACCCACCAAAATGTACACGAACGTGCGTTTATTTTTAATCTTCGGTATTTTTGTAGTTCAAACAAACGCTTTGAGTATTAGTGAGAATTTGTATACAGTATCGTACATTGATAGTGAATTTATAGACGTTAATGTTCAAACAGATAATCTAATGAGAAATAAAATTACAGTAACTGATCCTAAACTTGATAGTAATCTAGAATACACAAATGGTAGCGTACTGTTTAAAAAAGATATTGTTCTACCGAAAACGATAGTCAACACAACAAAAGGATGTGATGCCAATGAATGCGTTGGTTCACCAGAGTATTGGAATTTGACAAAAGAGGAATATACAGCGATGTTAGATAATTATATATATCCTCAAACTTATGAATGGGTTTTAATAGCAACTCATACAGCAGTGTTTATAATCGGCTTGGTAGGTAATGCTTTGGTGTGTGCGGCAGTATACAGGAATCACAGTATGAGGACAGTGACGAACTATTTCATTGTGAATTTGGCGGTCGCTGATTTTCTGGTGATACTGTTGTGTTTGCCGCCGACCGTGCTGTGGGATGTCACGGAGACATGGTTCTTGGGAAACATGCTGTGCAAATTGCTGCTCTACTTTCAGGTCAGTAAATTTCCTTTTCATATTTTGTGTATGCGTTTACTCATATCAGTAACTATTTAGTACGATTCAGATTTGTTCAATAAAAATTTGGTAATGATGAGTCTCAATTCATTTTGTGACTCGTAACTCTGCAGGAGAAACTAGTTCATTGAATACAATAATGGAGAGAGAAAGGGAAAAATAGACAGGGTACGAGTGATTCTGGCCCCTATTAACATCACCGACACGACAAAATATAATGCAAAGCGTTGTTTCTCCTCGGATTTCTGTGAGGTCGTGGTTACACCCATTCATGCCGAAGCATGGCTCTCTAACACATTAAAGTTTCAGAGCCTCACTTCCTCCAATTAGATCAACAATCACCTACATAAAAAGCGTAAGTATTTATAAATAAGAACTAGTATGCAGTAAAAATAAATCTATTGAATACTACCAATTTGGCCAATCCACACACGGCGGGCCCCCGCGTGAACGACTATGGCCTATATACCTTTTACGGGTAGGCTCGTACATAATATAATGCTCTGAGTTGATGGTAATTTAGGAGTTTACTTTATTACTATTTTCAAAGTACCGCTTTATTTAGAATTCCTGTTTTAGGGCTACTGTGTTTAATAAGAATTAAACAGAGTAGCCCTAAAACAGAATACTGTGTTAAATAGTATTTTAAACTGTTTTAACCCTTTTCTAATACATCCAGACATAACTGCATTTTCCATTTGGGTTTGACGTCCGCTATGAGAAGATCAAGCTGTAACCCAACACGCGAGCCCAAACCATCTCATCAGTTTATTGTTTATCTAAGGGTCTAAAGCTGTTTCTCCGCAGGATTCGAACCCATACCTCTGATCACGCAAAGAATCGAACTAACGTACAGACCATACTAGAATAGAAAGTTACTTACTCATAATAATTTCTATGCATATTGAATATGAATTCATCAGTCTATCTGCGTCTGTATTTCCACATAAACTTCAAGGTGTTAAATGAACGAACTAATAGTTCGATTTTTCTGAGCAAGTGGAGCCTTCTTAGATGACATCTCTTCAACCGGAAATCGACCTAAAATTCTCCAGCGATTCTTTGGAAATATGGAATAAATATAATGTCCAATATTATGTAGGAGGATAAAACCAAGAAAAGTAAGAATATGGTGACTGACAGCCCTGACGAAAGCAAAAATCACAGCTATTTTTACGTCCCATAAAAATGGTCCAATTGTATTTATTTATACTGTACAAACGAATGACGTCACGCGTCGTTTTGTAAAACGATCGATAGCATGCGAGAGGTATTTATTCAAAATAACGTTATTTATGATCATTTTATGACTAACTTTTTATGAAATAGAATGTTCTTATCTTCAGAGAGTAGTAGAGCCGGTAAACTATAAAAGTAGCCAGTACGGTCGAACGAACATGCCTTACAAACGTTCAGTTCAATCAATCAGGAGATCAATCAACATTTCAATTAGTGCGCCGTATTCAAATCTAGGATTATGTCATAACAATAAAGCAGAAATCTCATACTGAGACATAACGACCGTACGTAAAGCTCCAGAATATAAATCAGCCATCATGCGGTCCCTTTCAACTCACCCTTAATAATCAGGCTGTCCGCAACATGACCTTCTCGTACTAATATCTTTGAGGCTCGACAAACACTTGATAGAACCCCCCCATACCTCTAAACCGATCCTAGCGTTCATTATGAGTTTGTGACACAACACATGATCTGTCAGAATAAATAAGGTATACTTTAAAACACGTTTTATTCTGAAAAGGCATATTATTATCTTTTTTGAAATACTAGGTGGTAGACTCGTCGTCGTCTGAGTCTAGGTAGATACCACCGCTGTACCAGATATCATCCCGTGAAACAAGAGTGTTATGCACTTATGTGTTTCGGGATGAGGGCACCGTAGCTAGTGAAATTACCGGGTACAAGAGACCTCACATCTGTTGTCTCGGGTAACGGGCGCAGTGCGGCATTGATGGAGGATAATTACTGTCTATCAGTTGTTGGTCTTCTTAAATGCCGCTCTGTCATAGTCTGGCGTATCACTTACCATCAGGTGAGCGTCCTGTACACTTATAACATAAAAAATAATAAAAAAATTGTTATTTGTTTTCCGCAGTCAGTGTCAGTGACGGTGTCCGTGCTGACGTTGACGTTCATCAGCGTGGACCGCTGGTACGCCATCTGCTTCCCGCTCAAGTTCAAGTCTACCACCGGCAGAGCGAAGACCGCTATCCTTATCATCTGGACTTTGGCGCTGGTGTTTAGTAAGTATTTAAAAAATATAATTGCTACTTGATAGAGAATCAGGGTAATATGGGATTCCAGACTTCATCTTTTGTGTGGTTTATCCTGCCTTATTAGGCATTGCAAAGCTCTGGCATCTTTTAACATTTCTTTCATCTGGTATTTTTTAACATTTCTTTCAACACTGATCCAGTCTATATAGACTAAATAGACTGGATCAGTGTTGAAAGAAATGTTGAAAAATACCATCGAAGGGTTATATCATTGAGCAGCCGTAGATTATTTATTATTGAAGTAGTAGATACTTCTTCTTTTAATCCTTTTTATAATCCAATTGGCAATGGCTAGGGCGTTAGGTTGACGATCGCGAAATTTAATTTATTGATCAGTCACTAGGCGGTAGACTCGATACTGAGTCATCTAGGTAGGTACCACCGCAGTACCAGATATCATCCCGTGAAGTGTAGCTAGTGAAATTATCGGGTATAAGAGACCTAACATCTGTTGTCTCGGGTGACGGGCGCAGTGCGACATTGATGGAGGATAATAACTGTCTATCAGTTGTTGGTCTCCTTTAATGCCGCTCTGTCATGGTCTGGCGTATCACTTACCATCAGGTGATCGTACAGACCGTCCCGTACACTTATAACATAAAAAAAGAAAAAAGTCAATCAGAAGTCGGATTTTGGTCAAATAATATCAAAACTTCCTGATCAAGCATCTATTGGACACGCATTTAAACTTCTAAACTACGGAGCTAGTTCATTTCCATCTTATTCTGTCACCAGATTGCCAGTCCAATTCTCTGGTTAAGAAATAATTAAGGAACCGTAGCCCTTATTTTCAGGAACCCTAGCCAGTCTCCAACATGAAATGTGGTTCACCCTGCTAAATAGCAAACGAGGCTCTGGTAATCCAGATGAGACGTACTGGACTAGTGCTACAGAGCAAAGATGAACCTTACACAGGCAATATTATTTGTTTAACTGTGAGAACGAAACCACATCTTGTATTGTTGCTCCTCTATTTATTTTTTATTTTCATGAAACAAATGACATGTATACATTGTATGAGGTACTGATTGTAAAACTTATCCCCAAGAGCAAAGATTTCCAAAAGATTCACTTAAATCAGATCACTGGGTCGTTGCACAAAGGGCAAAGTTCGCAGAAGACATTCGTAGATATAAGATATGGACAAAGTTTTATTATGAAGCATTTGATCAAAGATTGTTTTAGACATCTCAAAAGCTTTGAGTTTCTGCATCAATTAATGTGAAGTCTTTTGGACACATGAATGAGCTCAATGCAATTATAAAAAACGAAGTTCTAAAGCTAATTGTGGAAGTCTTAAGATGGTCGTCTTCTGAAAATTCAGTTTTATAACAAAGCTTACAGTTTTTTTCCACAATTACTGTTGAGTCCATTCATCTAGTGAATGATTAAAAAATAAAAAATAGGAAGAGGAAGCGATGACCTTGACCTAATTGTTAGTTTCATTTTCAAAAATTACATCTGTGTAAATGTGATATTGCACAGTAGATAATAGAAACTACTAAGATCCTAAGACAAATAATCATCTGAAGTAGCGACAAAGTCTACGATATAGTAGTTTGGAAGTACGCGTCATGTACATATTTTATTTTCTCCCCACTGATAGCGATAACCCATAATATCTGGTGAAACGCATGCTCGTTTGCCTTTCTTTGAACGAATAATATGGATTATGACTCCCAGCCATCGCTATGGCTGGTTTAGTCTTTCAAGGTTTAAAATGATCCTTAACGGTTATAAGTACTCGTAAATGTTGTGTAATATGACACTAATTGTATTATAAGCAGCTTTGAAAGACGGCACTTATAATTACCTTGCTCTTTATGAGAAATTAACCAAGAATTATGGACGGTTGTATACCTTAATATCAAAGCCTGTGAATAATTTACCGCAAATTTCTCTCTCTCCAGTCTCACTTGCCCGCTGTCATTCCGTCTGGGATAAGAAAAGCTTTCCATTAGCTTAAAACAATAGAACGCCTGGTAAGGACAGATTATTTCTAAGCTTCTTAAATCGAGTGGAACGCCCGCACTCAAAGTTATTCACAAGCATTTCAATTTAATCTTACGGGGAGGGAAAGTACTTGTAAAACACGGATGATAGTACTATTAGTACAATTATTAACGAAAGGCGATAAGGCTTTGATTAAGAATTCGTGGTGTAACATGGGTCACTTATAAGCGTGCAGCAGCACAGCGCCTGAAATGGCGTCGTCTGATTCAGGATCTTGTCAATGCTTTTGATATTAAGCCTCGCCAAGACCTGGACGACAAGAGGGACGAGCTAAAGTCCCAAACACCAGGAGCCGTCTCCTATAACTTTGCCGGAAAGCTGTTGACTTGTCCAAAGTAAGCTCGCTCCTTATACATGAAATTGGCAAAAAATATTGTTCCCTGTGTGTGCCACAACAAACCTAATAAACGGTTGAACTATTTATGTATCGCTATTAAACAGGTGAACAATAGGATATTGACAAAGGGTAGGAATTTATCTCTGCTCACTCTTCAAAACAAAAATTTACCTCAAAAACCTGATCTTAGTTTAGGCATATACAAAAATTCTAGAGTTTCGATGGCGCCGGAAAAATATCAAATAAATGTATTGAATAGCTTCGTTTACTGTTCATTTTTAAATAATGGGTTCTTGTCAATTTCAGAAATTGTTTCTCATTCAATATGGAACGATATAATTTCAATGGTTGGAAAACTGGCAAACTGCTTTGTGCTCTCAAAAGTTAATCAACCATCTGGTTCGATGACAGGTTATGGTACCAGTGTCGGTCCCTCCCCATTGACATCCAACAATCCTGATAGGTCTTTTGATAGTAAATTATGTAATCAAAGTGATAGTAATATAATTATGTTTAGCGATGGTATAGGAAAACATATGGGCCAAATTTTGAGTACTTGTTTGGGACAGCGAGTGCTTAATCATTGTTTACCAGGACGGTCTTACTCTGAATTGATAAAAAAAATGAATTATTCTTTTGATAGTAATACATTAATCATATTTGTACGCAACCGTGGTGATATGAACAAAAGGACCTGATAAAATTTTATANATTCTTTGTGGTTATTGAATGTTAGTGAAATTATTTTGTTCACATAACCATACAGTAAGAATGTGCCGCAGGAAGAAAATAATATTAGATTTAAACTAAATTTGACATTGGATTCAATAGCTTTTACCAATAATAAATTAATACATTTGATTGACATTAATAAATTGTTAAATTTTAATTGTTTAGTGATAAGATGATTATTATTTTTCAAATTATTTTAAGGGACAAATAGCAAACTCGCTATCTTATTATTTTAAATATTTAGCCAATAATATGGCTATACAGCCTGCTTTTTTTGAGCAGAATAGAAATACTTTAAGGACTTTGGAATTTGTTCTAAATTATTTAAATTAGATAATAAGACAATAGAGGCAAACTCTTGCATATCAATGACTATGCATTTGACAACAGAGAAGCCACAGAACATACAAGGATTCTCTGGCAAAGACCTAGAAGTTTCGTAGAACATAAAAATGTACACGTATTTATGAACTTACTGAACTTATTATGTCTTACTGAACACTGGATAAGGCAACATAATTGTTATATTAATATAGATAATTATAAAGTTGGTACTTTGTTTATGAGAGTGTCTGCTATTAGAGGTGGATCACTTATACTATTACAAGATAATTTAAAATTTAAAGAACGCAAAGATATTGTTGAACACTCTATTGAGCGAACTATTGAACTTTCCTGTATAGAGCTTGAGCAGTTTATTATAGTTTGTGTATATAGACCTCCATCTTCTGATTATAACTTATTTGAGACCATATGAAGGAAGTTTTAAAAAAGTTTTGTAAATCAACCAAGAGGTAATTGTATGTGGAGATTTCAACATAAATATTTTAGAATCATCGCATAACTCTGTCCAGTTTGTTAATTTGTTTAAGTCTTTTAATTTAATCAATCAATTCGCTGAACCTACAAGAGCTACTCCTACTACAGCTACCTGCTTAGATAACATTTTTTGTGAAAATATTATACTTCAAAAATCAATCGTAAACAAGTTTTTAAACGTCAATCCTACGTGTAGTTTTTAAACTACCCTCAATATTCAATTTTATCACGTTTATTGTATTTGCATTTGGTCAATTAGTGTATTAATTCAATTATATCATTATGTCTTCGTCTATGAGGAGTTGTATTAATAATCCGGATACATTTTGCTACATTTGTGGTACATATGTAATAGAAAAATTTAGAAAACCCATAACGGCCTTCGTAAAAAAGGCGTATTTTGACTATTTCAACATCAAGATCAAGGATTTAAACCGGCCGTGGTGCCAACAATCGCGTGCAAGTTGTGTTTGAACATCTAAGACAGTGGACAAGTGGCAAACGAGCACATTTGAAGTTCAGTGTACCTATGATTTGGTCAGAACCGAAAAACCATCTGGACGACTGTTATTTCTGTGTTGTGAAATTGCATGGCATAAATAGAAAAAAAATGACATATCCTGACTTGACGTCTGCTAAAAGGCCCGTACCACACTCAGACAACACTAAGCTAGTAGAACAGGCAGATTAGTTCGATACAGACATGCCAGAAGTCACCTTAAATGAACAAGACAGTGATTTTGAGTCATTAGCGGAGCCCGTACTTTTCACTCAAAACGATTTAAGTGACTTAATAAGAGACCTTGACCTTTCTAAAGAAAGGTCTGAGCTACTAGCATCCAGACTTAAAGAGAGGAATCTAATCGTCCCAGGCATAAAAGTGACATTTTACCGTAATCGTGAAAGAAATCATCTTCCATTCTTGAACGCTGAAAACGATATTGTTTTTTGTAATGATATTGGTGGACTTTTGAAAACAATGGGTCTTCCGAGGTACCTAGCCGTTGAATGGAGATTGTTTATTGACAGTTCAAAGAGAAGTTTAAAATGTGTTTTGTTAGATATTGGCAATAAATATGCAGCTGTCCCCCATCGCTCACTCCACAAAGCTGAAGGAGGAATATGACACTGTACGTCTTGTTCTAGAAAAACTCAAGTACCGGGAACACCAATGGGTTATAAGCGTAGATTTAAAAATTATTGTTGGAGTATCACACGAGAGTGTCATGACAATGTATATAGTAAGAAAAGCAGAAAAAGAAGCTTCATATCTGTAAAGATACGCAAATAAATCTTTAAATACTGCCTATTTCGTTTAATTTACACATATTAAGTATCTCGAAAACTACACGTAGCATTAAAAAAATAAGTATGCCGTTTTAATCTGGGTCCACAATATACTAAATATCAGTAATTGATTTGGCGGCACTAAAATCACTGTAAACCTGTGTTATTAATTGCTTACAATTAGACCATAGTGGACAGTGGGCACAATTTGAGCACTGTCATGTCTCTAAAAAATTAGATATTGTTTATAGGCCAGTACATTAGAACCGAATTAATAGATACAAGGCTCTTGCTGACCAAAAAATTTCTCAATTGGATTATAATGTATCAAATATAGACAGTTTATATGAAAACTGATTTGATGTTATCAAAAGTACCTATGATTGTATCTTCTCAACAAAATTAATTAAAGTAAATAATTTTTAATCCAAATTCTGTGATTGGGCGAAACCAGGCATATATAAAAGTAGAAATATACTTTTTAATTTATATAACTTGAAAGCTACATCTTCAGATCCAATATTTATTGCCTTTGTTAGAAATTATTCAAAAATGTTTAAAAAAGTATGTCACACAGCCAAGTCGATCTATTTGCGTAACAAAATATAAGGTTCTGGTAATAAAATTAAAGCCACTTGGAATATTATTAACAAAGAAACATGTAAGAATAAGAGTCGCGATAATAATTTCTCCATTAAAATTAACGATAATATTGTTAGCGCGGATCTCGAAGTAGCTAGTGTATTTGAAAATTATTTTACCAACATTCCAATTGAAACAACCAGCCCCTTAAATTCAAGCTCTTCCATTACTGGCTCTCTTTTGACATCTAGTGTTTCTGAATGCAAAATAATTTTTAGCTTTAAGCACATAACTCGCCATCCGTGCCTCAAAAACGAACCGCCGAAGAGAGTACATTTTGTACTTTTTTGTTTAGGTAAATGTGTTCGAATTTCGAAATATGTGTATGTGACAGCACTGTCACTGCATTCGGAACACTTTTTTCGACTGTTTTGTGAGCTTATCACGAATCCATCGTTTTTTACATCATTGCGAAAAAGGTCAGGCCGCGTGACACATGTCATATTTACAAAATAATTATTCATTAAAATTTTGAGGCGTCATTAAAAGCACGAGCATACTCATTTTGGTTCCTAGAGCATACTACAATATTACTATGACATGTAGCGAGCGACGTGATTATGAATGAAAATTTTGCGCAAATAACGGATACATAACCAGAAGTCGAAATTATTCACAAAGGTAATTGGCGTCCACGTCACGGAAAGCGAAGCGTAGGCCGACCCCCAACCAGATGGACGGATGATCTGGTTAAGGTGGCGGGTAGCAGATGGATGTCAACTGCAAGCGATCGGTCCGCGTGGAAATCATTAGGGGAGGCCTTCGTTCAGCAGTGGACATAATTGGGCTGTAATGATGATGATGATGATGATTCACATAGGTAATTACACTGATTTCTTATAGCAAAAGAATAAACGGATATGCCGCAAAGTTCGAGATTTATATTAATGAGCAGCAAAGACCCTGTGTTTTGGTCAATATAAAAGTCTTATTTATCTCGGATAATTGTATTATTATTCATGATTTAATTGCCAATCCCCTGTGGCAAACATGGGATTGGCAATTTAAATCTTGTCAAATCCTATACTTAAGATAAAATTTCGACGCAAGTAAGAAAAAAACTCCACCCAATTTTCGAGTTCTTGGAATAACCTGTATTAATTTTGTAATACACTTTTTATTTATAAGAGACAAATATCCTAACGAATAGACAAATATCCTAAATATTATTTAAGATAAATAATGAAAAGGATCTTGCACATTTTGTATTTTATTAGTAGTCACCATGTTGGTATCATAAATTTTTTGATTTATATTTTTTTTATATTTTAGTGATGGTGTTGAATAACACTTACTAGATATTTTGTAAACAACTTTCATTATTATTGATATTGTTATGTGCAGTTGCGTAGCGTAACTATTCTTTTTTTTTTGGTTCCACTGTAAAGCTACGCCTTGACAAAACTGTCTTAGCATTAGCTGAGTGGCCACCATTTTGGTAACACATTTTTTTTATATATTAATTTAAGGACTTACGTGTTATAATTTGAATTGCATGAAATAAATATTTTTCTTTCATTCACCAAGTTCAAATAAGCTAAAGGTATTTAAATAGATAGATAGATAAAAGCTTAGAGAATCAATAATAGTGATATATACTCTAAGGATAAAAGTTATTGTACAAAATTTAGATAATGACCGAAGTGGGTACAATTTTTTACTTACATAATTACCGAAGAAAAGAAAATTTGTTTTAATAATTATTATTCATAGACTCTTGCTTAAATCTAGTTGTTTTAAGATAGCCTAGTTTAGTATTATATTGTTCTTACATACCAAAATACCTAAAATGTATTGTACTCGAATATATTTTTTCAAATCGTCAATTTTTGCAAAAGCTTTTTAATCTTTTAACCACATAGCTATTTGACATACGATTTGCATTCCATCAACGTTGAATTTCTCATATAACGTGGTTTTAGTATCAACCTAGAAATAATAAATTTTAGGGAGAATCGGTGGCTTATTGGTGTGGACTGTTGCCTTTCGGTCTGAAGGGTGCATATTCAAATCCCGCCAAGTAGGAATTTTCGAAATTATACATATATTTTTTTATGATAAGCAAAAAATATCACGACATTTGGCTCCAATAAGTCAACAGAGCCGCGAAAAAAATGGATAAGAACATGCATTGCGTAGTAATATGGCGCAAGCACCGAAGTGATCGAAAGGGAACAAACGGGAATTTTTTGTATGAAATATTCGATTACATATTTCTAATTTAAATCATTGAAATTCTCTTTTCAACCTATCGCCACTGCTGGACAGCAGTCCACTGGTGGTCTCCCCCATTTTGCGCCCCGTATACCGGAGAAAAACGGAGGACCGGGATATATGGCACATTGAAATTAATATACCGAAATTATGAGAACATTATTTGTCAAAATCGCATAGATATCAGCTGTCATACTAGGGAACCATTTTATATATTATCGACAATATGTCCGCATTTTTTATACGTCCATGCATTATATTTCCACTGACAGAATTCAAAATGTCTTACCGTTTCCAATCTGCTCACACATCAATCATTATTGACGTTTGATGGCGCATGCCGAAGGTTCGAGAGCTAATGGTATGGTACCGATGTTATTCCATATAAATAGTAATCTATGTATGGTACTCAATGCATATTTTAAATATCTGGCGTATTATAAGAAATATGTTATAAAAGGTACCTACTGTGAATTATTTTTTTTTCGAACTGACTACTGCTGTTGGCCGCAGATGGCCTTTGCTTCACCAGGCAATTGGCGAGCGCATTTGGCTCTCAGCCTTAATATGATTTTATGGTATCACCAGAGTCTCGTCCATGATTTGATTCATCTCATCATCGCCATCAGCTCATTCAACGTCCCCAGCGAGGGGCACGAGCCTACCCGTAAAGGGTGATTAGGTCTTAGTCGTCCACGCGGGCCCAATGCAGGTTGGGCGACTTCACGCGCAACCTTTGAATCTCTTTGCAGACGTGCGCAGGGTTCCTCGCGATGTTTTCCTTCACCGTAAGGGCGTCGGATAAACGTACATATAATTTCGAAAATCCCCGCTTTACCGTCGGGAAATCACACCAATATCCCTTTTTACCTTAACACTTCATATTACCTGATACCCTTTTCACATGTCATGCATAGGCCTGGATACTTGTCAAGACATATCAGAGGGTGTTTCGTGTAGTTTATTGTATCAAATGAGTTATTATGGTGCCTATTAATTTACTGAAATATAAGTAAAATAGAATACTCGAATACATAATTTTGTCGTGATTTATTTTATTGATCGTATTTTTTGTAAACTGCAAATTCGTTTCACACTTTTGTACAGATGCAAATCGATTATAATGGCAACACTGATGCTTTATGGATGTGACGTCACACTGAACTATTCTTTTATAAAGAAGGCGCACGCTTCTACAGGCAGTTGATCGTGAACATTCGAAGGAAACAGTCGCCTGGGGAACCTCTGTCGCCTGACTGACAGAATAATAGAATTTATAGAGTATTTGATATTCCAGAATCAACTTAGTACTGGGGCTTATCGCCGTATATTCGTAATTTCATTACAATTTGAACAACTGATACGCTGACCTTAATGTTAGGCTGTTTACAGATAATAATAATCTTAAGGATTTCGAAAACATAATAATATCTTTATTGCCACAATAAAATTACAATGTTTGTTATGGTAAGTACATTTTTTTTCGTTGTCCGTACTCTTTTTAGTTTAAGATTATTTTGTAATTTAATTATTATAATATTATGTTAGTTCTCCGCGCATGGAGCAAAAGAAAAGAAGTTACAGGGGGAATGGGATAACAGTCAGAATTAAAATAACTAAATATTTACATTAGGTAAAGTAGGGGGGTGAATAATATAAAATAAAGGGAATAAATAACATCATAAATACTCTCTCTCTGTTTTATATTTATATAATAAAAGTAGCAATAACTCTTACATTATTTAGGTCTTACTCGAGTAAGAGTAAGAGTAAGATGGTAAGTACATTCAGTATTTATATATGGAAACAGGTGACAACTGTTGCCCGTGGTAGGAAAACCTGAGTTACAGGCAACAGGGCCCCACTTAAATTTAGATACACAAATGTAAAACGGTATGTAGGTACATTGATGGAATGAAATCCGCTAATATATATATATGTTTATCCGTTGTTTAGTACCCATAACACAGGCTTCACGCTTATCTTGGGACTAGATGGCGCTGTGTGAATGTCAGTGAATATTTATTTATTATTTATTATTGTTTTCAGTGATTTCAGTTGTTATTTATGTTTCATATCAAATTGTACATGATCCTATCACAAATATTTCATGTAAAACGTTGCCAAGACGATCACATAAGGTTTGGGATGCGAAAAATATATCAGATCATAGGTTGAGCCAAGCTTTTGAATCTAACCTAACTTTACCGTATGTATGGCTTCGATGTTTCGCTATCGTCGTGGAGGTGATGGAAATATTTAGCTTCTGATCTAAAGTAAGTAACGAAACAGTTAAGCCGTACAAAATAACTGATATAATGTAGATTTTTGAAGATAGGGTCGGTAGAGTAAGTCCGTGTAGATTCAGAAGCTTGACTCCACATGAAACCTGATATATTTTTTACAGAGCAAACCTTATGTAGTGTCTGATGACTGCAAAAATAAGCGCCCTATCTTTCCAAAAATGGCGATACCATTTCATTGTTTGTGGCGGCAATCGTTCAATTCATTGGTTTTACTAAATTAGAGGTTTCGTTATTCGTAATTGCGTGGTTACGTTATAATGTTTTTCGTGGTAGCGTGCATTCGTGGTGACGTGATTCGTAATGGTGAACTTACGTTGTTGTGTAATTCGTTGTTACGTTTTTCGTAGTCACGTAACGCACCGTTGTTATTTGTATGAACAAAACTTAGATGGCACACCAAATTTATTTTAGGTAACTAAAGAATTGGAGCTATTTCAGTAGTCATCGTTACTATGCTATCTTTATGTTATTGGTACTTTCTCGTTTGCTCACATATTTACTTGTTTACACTGTATTACAATATTTTCCTAATAAAGGTATCTATTTGTGTTTTATTCTATTCAAATATTGAAATAACTTTATTATATGTGATACACGTGGCTCTTTACAGTTACGAAGAGTAAGTTATTGACGTTATATTCAGCCTTTATGTTCACAATTAAATGATTGTATTTAACTTGCATGTTTGATATTCGACTATTTAAATTGATTAATTTATGTTTATTTAGGAAATTAACCGCTTAATATAATACATGTGTTTACAGTAAATGACATAGTACATAAGCACTTAAAAATGTCCACTGCTAGGTTAGACACAAAGCATGAACAAAAGTCACAGACATACATTTATAAACTTCGAAAATAGTAATATGTTTGATATGCTTATATAGGATATAAACAAACATATTTTTAAAATTATACCATTATCGTTTTCCAATGACACGTCAAAGACTTATTGTGTCTGAATCGTTGGTTGAAATGTGAAATTGATATTCTACTAACTAAATAACGTTCTTTTGACATAATGGTTCATACAACTATTGAGATACCATAAAGATAGATTTGGCGAATTTTTAAATTTTCGGTATTAGGACCCTAGTTAGGGGTCGGCTTACGTTTCTTTTTCTTTTTATGTTATAAGTGTACAGGACGGTCAGGACGCTCACCTGATTGTAAGTAATACGCCTAACCATAACATACACCTATTTAGATGATTCAGTAATCGAGTATACCACTTTTGAATGTTACTCGAGAATCTTTTCACCTCACAAATATCCTACACCTAGTAGGATTTATAATAATATATAGGTAATAATAGACGACTCCTAAAGATATTTTGAGTATCAGTTTGAACTAGTTATAAATAAAATACATTCTTAATTAATAAATTTATTGAATCCAGTTCGGAATAATTTTAATTGGGAAAACTAGAACACAAATGGTTCCTTAACGTATATTGTTCAAATCAGAGACCAGGATTTAGGCCTAAATAAGTAACAAGGTCAGCTCACTAATTGAAACTTGTTGACTATTTCAAATGATTTTGTTTTAAGCAAACCATTTTAAAGGCAAATAGACTCCGTTTGATGTGTTAACTACATACTAATAAATAAGAATTTATATAAACTAATTCCGTAGTTACCTAAAACAAATTAGTAACAGCTGTTATTTAATTAATGATAAGAAACTGCGCTAGGCCCTATGATTATTTATGAATCAAATTATAACTCGATAATTATCGAGTTAATTATCCAAAGGTCGATGAGCGAATCAAAAACCACTTTAGTACCAAGCTACGCCAGAGCAGACTCTGAAAACATCAATGATGTAAAAAGTATTCGTGATATGTTCACAAAACAACTGAAAAATGTGTTCCGAATGCAGCGACAGCACACCCATATATTTCGAATGTTTAAAAAGGTAGATACGGCACCCGTGCTCCTAGAATGAAGCGCCAAAGAGTGTACAATCTGTATTATAAGTTTTTATAGTTTCCCCTTTATGTAGCCATTAACTCTGTACCAAATTTCAGCACTCTGAGTTAATGGGAGTACTGGTTCTATCTTGATAAACATGAGTGAGTGAGTGAGTGTCTATCTGTCGAAAATGCGAAACTTTGCTTTCGCTTAACGTTAGAACTAAATGACCTACAGACTTGAAATTTTGGATTTTGATGTGGTTATTATATCTTACTAGATGACGAAAATTCAGGTTTCTGGTACTATCAAAAGGTTCTCAAATTGGGGTCTGAATGGATGCGGCGAAATGGATCCTGTAAAGGATGGTACGGCAGAGTTTGCTTCGCGCTCGTCTCGGCGGGGGCACAAGGGCACGCATCTCAGAGGCATAAGCTCACACCTCAAGATAAAAGATTTTTGGCTATTTTGGATTTAGAGAAACAGTGGCCTAAATATAACGACTTGTTAGGATACTATGTATAAAAGTATATTATATTTAAAATATAATCGTTGTTTTGAAAAATTCATTATCATTACTTTTTGATTGCTCCTTATACTGGCGTCATCACAAATGCGGAACATGGGCTCTTAGACTAATACGGCCAAATATTAACCAGGTGACAGAAGTGACATTGTGGTTAAATACCACGGAGTCGTTCGAGTATAGTGCATACTTAGTTATTTGAAAACTCTTTTTATTTTGTAGGGTTTTTTAACCAACCAAATAAATGTTTTTATATTAATATAAAACGTTTAAGTTTGTCTTTTTTCAACAAGAGAGCCGTCTGCGTATGCATATTATTGAAATATACAATTTGATTACATAAATAAAATGTGTTTTATTTATAAAGGAAAAGTTACATCAAATAACATCCTCGTTGTTATTAATAATATAAAAAGAAACCGAGAAGAAGGAAGAACATTTTAATGTGTTGTATTTCTTATGAGGGAGGCGCGCGATTGGAATAACAATATTATTAAATTATTACATATAAACAAAATGGGTTTTATTTAAAAACATATAATAATGAAATGGTAGTAAGATCATTATCTTATACCAAAACCTCTGTATTATCTTTTGTATTATTTCGTATCTGATACTCTATGTCAATCGACAGGTGATTGGTGCATAGAACATTTTTTCATCTGGTGATTGGAGGATTGAACATTGTTTGTCTACAATAAGGCGTAAATGACTAACACTAGCCGTCTTTTTTATTCTCCAAGTTTTGTGTTTTGCCATCTCTTTTACACTGTTAGTAAGTAGTGAAATGAACGCAAAAAACAAAAATGTGTATGTGTGCTGTCGCTGAATTCAGAACACTTTTTTCGGTTCTTTTGTAAGTATATAACGTATCTTTACTTAACATCATTGTTATAAGTATAGATTGACGCCATTTATATTAGAATCACGACCTGTCCCTGCGTCTCCGAGAGTAACAGTATATATTTAGAAATTTTGAAGATCGACCGTTTACCCCTTGGAGAGGAGGGACGCTTTTGAGAATTTTAAATAAGCCGGTTTTTATTTTCATCTCACTGAGTAGGCCCTTGACGCAGTTAACTGATCGTAGAGCCCATAATTGTGTGAACAACTTCAAAACAATCTCTCAAGAGTATTTGTTATATTTAATGCAACGGGCACACAATCTACATATGCTGATATTTTGCTTTATCTATTTATTTTTAGGCAGTTTACAAGATATATTTTTTTGTCAAATTTACAAAATGGCGTTCATGATCGGCCATTTTGAATTTTTGTACCCAGTGGCAATGAACACAAAACACAAATCTAATGTGATCTCATAAATGTTAAAATCCTTCAATTCATTAGCACGGAACGTAGAAATCTACATAGTACATATGCTTGAAAAATACATTTCCCTACTTCGGCAGTCGGGTAAAATGTAAAAACAACAAGGCGTTGTTTACAAAACTTCCGGGTGTCTTTTCAGTTCAACAATTCCTACACGTGCGTGCAAATTTAAACCAACGTTATGTTTGATGAGTTTGTTATCTTTAAAATATAATCAGAGCTGCGACAAAGAGTAGAATATTTTATTGTTTTCTTAATAAAAGTAGGGTTAGAAAACAACGCGCCCGTTTATACGTGGAGTGATTGAGATTGCCGGAGGAACAAAATTCCCCTTTTCAGTTAATAATAATTATTTAATTTCAAAATATCTTTATTCCAATGAACCTCTAACAGATACTTTTGAATCGTCGAGTGTTATTGTTTATATGTATGACTTTACCGTCGGTTCAGAATAAGTAGAATCTTCGAGAAGAGCTGGCAAAACACTCGACAGACACTCTTTTAAAATTTATTTATCATTGGTTACAGAGTTTTGTCATATATGATACCACTTCGTCATCGACGTACAGTGGCGAATTTACTGATTTCGCACAAATTATTAAATAACAATATACATTGTGAACATCTTCTTTCTCAAATTTACTTTAATATTCCATATGGATACCCTCGTTATTGCATTCATAAAATATTTACTATACATTCATATAGGACTTATTTGGGGTTGCATCATCCACTGCCTAGAATGTGTTCTGAGTATAATGAAATAACTAAAAAAAAACAAAATATAGACATATTTAGTAATTCCCTGAATGCATTCAAAATAAGTTGCTGACTTTAGTGGTACGCCTCTCTGAGACATGTCAGCGATTACCTTAACTATATTATGATTTTTTTTTCTAATTCAAAAGAAACTTTATTATATTGTCTTAAAATTTTGTGTATGATAAGATTATACTTATGCTATATATAACATTGATTACATTTAAGTTGTCTATGTGGCCAAGGATGTGTACACCTATAATTGGCATTTTATCGGACCGCGTGGAAATCATTAGGGAAGACCTTTGTTCAGCAGGATGTTTTAAGTTGTAATGATGATGGTGATGTTTGTTTTTTTTATCTTCTATAGGCAGACATTAGACAGCCATCTCACCTGATGGTAAGTGATGATGCGGCCGAGGGTGGATCATGCCTGCCTAGAAACCGCAAACAGTTTCGTATCATTTCTGATGATCAAACATCTTCCTCAGATTCACCCGACCTGGTGGTGTTGGAGACGGTCCAGTCAGTCCCCCTTCGGTTCAACCTCGAGTACCTGGTGCAGTGCACTGCCAACTGGTCGCCCACCAACGAGCTCATCTGGCATGTGCTCAAAGTTCTATTTATTTACACGTAAGTAATAAGTACAAATCATATTATGACCTTATACCCTGTCCAATATTTTTTTGGACAGTTTTTTTTATGCTTAAAGACAAAAGTCTTTGAGCAATGCGTCCTACCCATGCTAACATACGCAGCTGAGACACGAACACTGACTGCGGGATTGGTTCAGAAGTAAGAGCGAGCTATGCTCGAGGTCTCTCAGAATCAGAAATGATTTAATCCGTAAAGAACTAAAGTTACCGACATAGCCCGCCGGATAAGCAAGTTGAAGTGGCAGTGGGCTGGTCACACATGTCGCAGAACCGATGGCCGTTGGAACAGACGAGTTCTGGAGTGGAGACCGCGTTTCGGTAAGCGAAGCGTAGGACGCCCTCCGGCCCGATGAACCGACGACATGCGCTGTCAAAAGTCGCTGGTGGAGGCTGGATGAGAAAGCGGAATACCGGGATATCTGGCGCAAAATCGGGGAGACCTATGACCAGCAGTGGACTGCTATAGGTTGAATAGGATGAGAGCTTTCGTAAAAAGCGACGCCCTCGCACTTATCGTATTCGATTTTAAATACATACACATAGATTTAATTATAGAACAACTTTATGTGCGTGGCGAGATTTGAACTTGAACTCTCCAGGTTGCATTGTTATTAATAAAATCTAAAATAAACCTTTTGAAAAATGGTCTAGCTGAATCAAGAGCCCGTAATATCGGTACACACTCCACGAAGTATATCCGGCGTAACAAACGAGCCACTTGAATCAACGCGCCGGTGTTCAAGGCTTTGAAGTCGACATTCGCTCAACATTTAATTCACAGGGCAGATCAGCGTCACGATGCTTTATAAGGACCTTGATATAAAGCTGAGTGGGCACCTGTTCAGTGTCTTTACTTTGAATTTCGATTTAAGATATGATTTGTATGTATCCTTTAATATATCTTTGGCATTATATAAACGATTTTATTATCATTAAATTGACCTCTTTGTCCACCTCGCCATCCAAAGTAACGTATTATCTTTCTTGCGCCAGATATTTCTATCCTTCGCTTTCCTCAATCAGCCTTCACCTTCCGCAAGATACCGGTCCATCGGTCCAGGTGTCCTACACTATGCGTGGCAAAACGCGGTCTCCACTCCAGAAATCGTCTACTGCAGTGGCCATCGGTTCTGCGTCATACGTGAGCGGCCCACTGCCATTTTGCTGATCCGGCAAACATTAGTTTTCTTTCGGATGAACCATTTAATAATTTTTCAGTTGTCACTTAATTTGCCACTGTGGACAATATGCCAAATATTTTTTCCCTTTGCGTTTGAAATTTATATTTATTATTTTCTAAAATCTTTTCCTTTTCTAAACGATTTATTACTTGTACTTTTCACCCAGGTAATCATTTTTCAAACTTCACCTACAGCACAATTCAACTGCTTAACATAACAGATTAAAACAAACTGGGTTTAAGAGTGTATTATTAGTCAGAAGAAAACCTTCACCTATAAATATAAATAATGTATGTTAACTACAAATAATTTATACTTTGTTTTGACAAACGCCAGAGGTTCATTTATAACACTTTAGTTTGATGGATACACTTTATGAAAGCAGTTTATCAAGGGATATCTTTCATCAAAGCATCTTCCACGCACTTAACATTCTATTATACATTGCTTGTTTAGTACATAGGACCTTATTCATAAGCCTTACGTACGAAGTAATGAGTAGTTTTCGTTATAATAAATTTTCCGTCTCTTAAACCCAGCAATTTAAATAGCTATAGTGCCTTCAACAAAGAGGTTCTGTATCAATAAAGATACAGAACCTCTTTGTTGAGTCGTAATGTTCGTTTCATACGATATCAGGCTCTCTGAGTTAAAAACTGGTAGGATTTATTGTACTTTCACTAGGTGTTAAAATCGATGCTGAGTTGTCTAGGTAGGTACCACTGCGGTGCCAGATATCGTCCCGTGAATTAGGAATGTTATGCGCTTTTGTGTTTCGGGATGAGGGTACTGAAGCTAGTGAAATTACCGGGTATTAGAGACCTAACATCTGTTATCGCGGGTGTCGGGTGGCATTGATGGAGAAAAATAATTGTTTATCAGTTGTTGGTCTCCTTCAATGTCTTTCTGTCAAAGTCAGGCGTATAACTAACCATCAGATGAGTGTCCTGTTCACTTTGTTAATTAAAAAAACAAACTTAGATGAACTCCAAGACCTCTCCAAACACTTCATCAATTCCTACTTTGCGTCAAACATATAAAAATACCTAATTAATTGCCCAGTAGGCCCTTAACCGTTATCAATTGATTTCGCAGTGGGAATCGATAACCAATTTACTAGGTCAGATTCGAGATCGTATTTTATTGAAACTTCGTATGTTGATAGTAGGTAACCTAGAAAAGGTTTTAGGCTAAATTTTTGTCCCGTTTTCACCCCCTCTTCCCAAAAATGGGGGTTGGAAGTTTGTATGGAACATTCCGCAATCTTTTTAGTACGACGCTGAAATTTGGTATGCGGACTATTTGTTAGAAACGAAAAATATGGCATATTTTTTTTCAAAAATCCACCCCAACCCTTTAAATAGGGGAGGAAGTATCAAATCCAATTTTTCGCAGTTTTAAGGTAGATTTTATTAAAATTTATAGTATGTGCGCTGAAGCATGGTGCGGGTGACAGTTGACATCTGTCAGTACCACATGACTAGGGATGTGACGTTAAGCAATTCATTTTATCGAGTTTTGCGCGGTTATCGTAACGAATATGACAGAATTAAAGTAAAATAAATAAATAGCGTGTATAAACTTTATAAATATAAATATATTTTTTTGTACTTATATAAAATTATCAAAATCGGGTTTTATGATTTTTTCGGTGGCAACATTGTTTCTCTATGGCGCATTGTCGCGGCGGCCATTTCGTTTACCCGTGCGTGAAATGCTGTGCGTGAAATATCAGTACGAGTGCGAGCGCCTTGTATGTGACACGTATTTCGATTCCATTGTTTGTTTTCATGTTGGTTAAATTGTTAGTTTTCATTTTCGTTAAATTGTTATACTGAGTTTGTTGAGTTTTTGGAACCTAATGGAGTTCCTTTGTTATAAGGTCAAATCTTGGTAAAAAGGCACCAAGTCTTCAAGATTTCTTATCAGCCCAACTAATTCCCGTGGACTTACTGGCTTCGGGGGTCTGCTAAGTTGATAATCCTGGTTGATAACAGATTCCACGTGGTTTTCAAATTCAACGTCATGATGCTCATTTGGTGTAAATACCTCTGACAGGTATTCTGCAAACGCATTTGCTTTCTCTTGGCTGGTTCGATGCCATCCACCTGTGTTTGATTTGAGGGGCGGTTTTGTTACTTGGGGCCTTTCCAAATTTAAATATTTCGTGGCTTTCCACAATGAGTAGTTAGTTGATTTGGTGCCCGTAAGCGAGCTTAATCTTTCCTGTAGGGTAGCTTCATTGGCTATCCGAATAATTTCTTTCAATTCCCGTGATGCCCTGTTAAACGCAGTTTTGTCTTCTGGGTGCCTGCTTGTGTGCCACCTACCTCGAAGACGACGTTTCTCTTTTATCTTATTTAAGATGGATAGTGGTACATTATTTACTTCAAGTTCTCTGCCAGTGAGTACTGGTGTGCTTTTCCAGCATGCCTCCTGGATTAGGTTTGTGAAGTACTTAGTAGCGCTTTCTATGTCATCATGGGTTTTAAGAGCAATATCTAGTATAATATTTGTATTCACATAGTAACGAAAAGATTCCCAGTCTGTGTACTTGTTGTAAAGGGTTTCCGGTTCATCATAACTTATTATTGTGGTGCTAACAGTAAGTAGCACAGGGGTGTGGTCAGAGGTACCACCCAAGGATGATTTTATTTTAAAGTAGTGTCGCTATACGCCTCCGACTATGAAGAAGTCTAGTAAGTCAGGTATCTTACTATCATCGGTAGGCCAGTATGTGGGTTCACATAAAGTAAAAGATGCCAGATGATTACCATCAATACTTCTGTTTAGTTGCCTACCTCTTGTAGTGGTAAGCCTGGATCCCCAACAAGTATGTTTTGCGTTCCAGTCTCCCCCAGCAATAAAACGTGAACCGAGTTGTAAAAACAATTGCGAAAACATGTCTTCGCATATTTTGTATTTTGGAGGGCAGTAGACTGCAGCCAGGGTAAGATGTCCGCTCCGCTCTTCCAACGCAACAGCTTTAGCCTGAATGTGGTTAGTTTTGAATTGTTGCAAAAGATGATGTTTTATGGAGCTGCGTATGACTACTGCAGTTCCAGCATACCCAGTTCCGTCAGGGTGATTTGTTGTGTAAATATTATGTCCGTTTATTTTAATGCTGCTTTTGTTAGTGCAATGGGCCTCTGAAACGAGGACTACATCAAGCTTATGTTCATTTATCCGCATTTCAATTTTTTCCTTATTTGGGGCCAAGCCATTTATGTTCCAGGTTGCTATGCGCAGTCCAGTCATTTTGATAATTTAGTCATGAGTGTTGTTATGAGGCCCATTAAGGTACTCATTTGTTGTAAGATTATGTCAAACTTTTCACTTTGTTTAATTAGAATCTGCTCTAATGAGCGAATTGTATGGATCTCTGGCATATTCTGGTCATTTTTATTGCCGCTGTGGTCATTGTTGTGTTTTACAGCCTTTGAATAGCTGTAGTTCTGTGTTGTGTGTGTTTCTACTCTGCAAGGAGTTGGTGTGGGCAGTCTTACATTTGGTGTAATTTTTTGCGGCTCTGAGTCAGTTTTATTTCTTATTGGTCTGGTCTTCGGATATTTCCTTGCTACGATTTCTCTGTATACTTCACAGCCTTTAAAGTTAGCAGGATGAGCATCCAAACACAAGACACATGTAGCTGGGCTATTACGATCTGGTTTTGGACACTCTGATGTTTTGTGTGACTCAGCGCACTTTACACATCTATATGGCCCCCTACAATAGTTTTTACTGTGTCCATATTGTTGGCATCGTTGGCATTGTACTATTGTTTTCCTTTTTTTAGGGTCTTCTATGATTATTGCCTGGTTGTAAATTTGCTTTAATTCTTTAACTAGTTTGTTGTTAGCATTTACAGGTTACGAAAAAGGTTGATGTGGTTTTTTCTCTGGACCATACTTGGCATTAATTATCTCCTGAAACTACTTTACCAGTTTTTCTATATCTTCTTTGATTGCCGCGATGGGGTACTGTGATGAAGATTTTTTATTACTATTCTGAAGCATCTTTCCTCTTTTCTATTGAAAGTATGTCCTATGAGGTTATTTTCTCTGATTATTTGATAAGTTTCTTGTAGTCTTCAACATTTGGCAATTAATTCTTAACTGATTTTTGTTTATAGTTAGGTGAATTATCTTTGGCTACTGTTGTCACTAATAGTTCTGTGAGTTTACATAAGTTTTCTACTCCATACAAGATAATTGGTGGAGGCATTCTGTTTGTTTTGTTTCGTGGGCAATGTGCTGAATCTATTTGAGATTTTAATACCTTCAGGGGATGGACTGCTTTTTTCCTCTGGGGTTTCTACTTAACGATCTCTCCATGTGTGGACATATCTCGCTTCTTCATCGATATTGTGTGGTGCGTTAATATTTTCTTCACTTGTTTTGCCCTCTTTACAGATCGAGAATCACTGAAATCCTGTCAAATGAAATTCTAGGCGAGTTATGAAAAGGCTAGGTGAAAGCCTGCTGCACCAACTCTTGAACGAAAATTAACACAAAACTAGGGAGGGAAACATGTTATACTTTTACTTTTTTTTCAAAAGACCCCATAATCTTAAAGTTGGGGGGTTTTCAAAGTACAAGGAAAAGCTAAAAATAGTATGAGGACAATTGTTCACAAAAAATAAATCTTGCATATTATTTTAGTATCCGTATATACGTTAACCTACCTATGTATAAAACAAAGTTGCTTTCTCTGTCCCTGTATCCCTATGTGCGCTTAAATCTTTAAAAGTACGCAACGGATTTTAAAATAGTTTTTTTGAATAGATAAAGTGATTGAAGAGGAATTTGCATGTATAATAATGTCTTTGAAATAGTGAAGAAACCCTGTTATTTTTGAGGTTGCCAGTGTAATGTCCTAAATAATATCATTTTCTCCGCTTACATTGCAAAGCCTACAAGACTTATCAAAATAATGTTTTATAAACGATGTTCACAGTTTAGTATCAGCATTGCACTCGTGCAAAGTAGATGCGGGTCGCTTATAAAAAATAAAATGTAAAAGGAAATATTGCTTATAAAAGTCAACACAATTGCCCTTCCACAGACCTTTGAAACTGTTAGTCATAAATATTTGAACGTTTAAATAGTCTAATGAATTTACGTAAACATATTTTTTCTTTAAGTGTCGCCATCTTTGATTTGAAGACAATGTATTAACATTGTCTTCAAATCAAACTGAAAAACTTCAAAAGTTGGTCTTTAAGCTTCCGGTTAGTATGAGCTTTTTTGTATTTTATGAAATTACTGTATTAAATTAAACTAAGTTGTCAAATAGCTTATGCTTGTATTAAAATGTTTTGTAACAATTGTATCGAAATGTAATAGTCTCAATATAACATTAATTCAAACGTAAGTGGTGCAGTGGCGCCACCTTTATGAATACTTTCTTTGATTATTGAGTAAAGTTATAATGTTGACTTCCTACAAAAGGGTATAAATACTGATTGTAAGCATGCAGTTGCTGAATTCTCTCGTGAAGTGTGAAAGAATAAACATCTCTTGTGGAAACTGTTTTACTGGTTTTTATACATACTATCAATACTTATATTTTGTAGAATCAGGTATCTTGGAAGGGTTTTTCGTAACCCCGACAGGATATTGGCAAGGGCGTGTCACCAGCATAATTAGTACACACTGCTTAAATATTACTTTAAAGGGCGGTTGCGAGAAACCTAACAAAGAGTATCTCAGATTTTTTAGTTTCTCTCTCTCCAACCCATTGACCTATGTCCACTGCTGGACATAGGTCCCCCATTTTGCGCCAGACATTCCGGTCCTCCGTTTTCTCATCCAGCTTCCACCAGCGACCTTGCGCAAGTCGTCGGTCCATCGGGCCGGAGGGCGTCCTACGCTACGCTTGCCAAGACGCGGTCTCCACTCCAAAACTCGTCTAGAATTTTTTAGTTTGACCTGTGTCAAATGTATTAAGACTCAATTTCAGCTTGTTCTATGGGCACTGAAGAATTGACAACCATACTTATAGTTATTTTGTTAAATACATATATTATAACGTACTAACATACACAGCTGAAACATGGATACTGACTGCGGATTGGTTCACTAATTAAAATTACTAATCGGGCAATAGAGCGAGCTATGCTCGGGTCTCTATTGAGGATAAAATGGCTGAACACATTTAGATGGCACTTTTTTTGTAGATAGGCTGATGTAAAAAAGATAAAACTACTTTTATTTTCAAAAAACATTTTTATTTAGAGAAGTAAATAAATGTTATGTAGCTTTCTGATATATTGAAGAACATACGGAAAATTACGGTATAATTAATTGGAAAAATCATTTAAAACAGCAATTACCTTAAATATAAATACGAAATTGGCATCGCGAAGGGGTTCTTTGTTTATTACTCTCTAAAGGGCGGTTTCATATATTCAATGTCTTATGCGGCTGCTTTCTAATTAGTCGTTCGTTTTGGCATCGAGTTATTATTTTGGTTGGTCTAAATTAAGTTATTTTTGTTTCTTATTATAATATTCATCGTTGTCGTGAGGAGACATGCGCACGCCTGCGAAGATATTCAAAGGTTGTGCGTAAAGTCGCCGAAATTGGTCAATCTGCACTGGGCCCGCGTTGACGACTACGGTTTATACACCCTTTACGGGTAGGCTCGCGCCCCTCGGTGGGGACGTTTAATGAGCTGATAAATAAAGAAAAATTAATTTATTTCTTACCACAAATGACATCATACAAATATACAAACGGAATAAAAATATAAATTTTGTTGGGTTTCTTTAGTCATTCGTGGAAGACTGGTGCCCGTATAGGCTCTAGGACCTGTATTACGGGTCACCAGGCCACCCCGATTACAAAAATACAGTAAAAAGCTATAACATATAAACATGATTTCCAAGGTTTGTATCAAGCAAACAAAACTAATTACGAGAGAAACCTAGAGTTTAAAGGGCATGATGCTGAAGCTGATGATGAAGATAAACATATTTCTGGTCACCATACCTGATTTAAAACATTTGTGTGCATGAACATGTCTGTTTGTATTGGTCTGGGTGTCTGTGTACAGTGTAATAGGAATTCCTAATTGAATACTTCATCATCATAAGCTCATTTTACGTCTCCACCGCGAGGCACAAACTACCTGTATAGGGTGTATAGGCCTTAGTCGTCCACGCGGGCCCAGAGCGTATTTGCTGAATTCAAACACAGCCCTTGAATCTTAAAAAAATAAAAAATATGGTAAGGAAAACTAAGGCCTATATACGCTTTACGGGTAGGCTCGTGCCCCTCGGTGGAGATTTTTAAAGAACAGTTTTTTTTTATAACATAGGGTGGTAAACGTGTAGTTCATCTGATGGAAAGTATTACCGCCCATGGACATTTGCAACAGCTGAGGTCACAAGCATGCGTTGATTATGATGAAAGAAAGGTACGTCTTGTAGATAGTAATCTCCAAGTACTACCTTTCTTGATTGATATGTCAATATCGTGGATTAAGCTCTAATCATAGCAGTCGATTGTCGCACTTTTTCCAACGAAGAACATCAATTGAATTTAACTCTCAAGAAACTTTGGGTATGGCGGTAAATTTAATTAAATATTTGAAAAGTTCAACGAAGAAAAATAACCTCAAATAATAACAAAAATAAGGTTCTTTTCGGTTGGACTTTCCGTTGTTTGTCGCTGGTGGTAGCTTCACTGAGCATTTCAACGCATAAAATACTCTTAAATGCGCCTTCGCGTATTGAACTGGGGGCCTTCAAATAGCAGTGGCGTGCATTCCATATATGCAAATAAGCAGTGCATACCCTGTGCATACAGAACCCGAAAAATCGCCAACATATTAAATGATTCCCACTTATTCGCTCATTTTCCTCCACAGATTTGAAACCATAGACGATCTGCTGTCAGCAACAGCATTCAATTTCATAAAAAGGGGAATTATTTATTGTATTTGCGATTAGTGTCACTCACTTTGAATACCCAACTCATAATCTCTGTGCACGCAACTGTCAAATAGGTCTATAACGGATGTCAATTACCATCTTTCAGCAGTACAAGCCGAAAATTCCTAAAATCAAGGTTTCATACCTATCCCAGGGAATACTTGTAAAAAAAATGTGAAAGCAGTACAAGGGCATCAATAAAACGTTTTTTATCCTCTATATATGTTATAAAGAGGATAAAAATATATATTTTTAGATTGCTGGTACGGTTTGGTACGGTCATAAAGAATCCAAACGCTATGTCCCCTGAGGGGACTGACAAATATTTTATTGGAGTTCCATCGCTAGCGATTCTCTTTACAGAGTTACTTTGAATTCACAAAATTTGAGTTTTTTTAAATATTTCATCTTTTTTTTGTAAATACGAAAAAATACCGCTTTCGGGTTTATGTGTTAATGACAATATGGTTGGCATTGTGACATTTTTTTTGTTAGAAAACTTTTATCCATTTCGGCCCTTATATGAATTTTAAATTTATTAAAAGAGATAATTTGGTCGATATATAGACTGCGATGAAATAGATGATAATTATATTATTATTTCAGAACTTTTAAACAATAATAATTATACGTCCCCAAATTAGGACTGAAAACTTAAGATGGCGAAGGCATACAACTGTACCACAAAAGTTTGGCCATTGTGTGTTCGTTATTTCTTCGGAAACCAACAAGCGCTATTGAAATTCGGCGAGACAGTGGCTTTGTGATTTTCAAAATGAAACTTAATCAATTTTCTCAACACACATGTATGTAATAGTAAAATAACCGTTGTTTCTTCATGCATATGAATATACGCATTTACGGTACAAACATTAAAAAAAATGTTTGTCGTCTGATTGTTCCGTGTAATCTAACTCTACCGGAAGTAATTTGATACTAATTTGGACCGGAATAATATTGGCAGATAGCTGATGTAATAAGGAAAAATATAGGTTACTTTTATGTTAGAAAATACTTATTATTTTATAAAAATCAAGCAATGTATTACTGGCGATTTTGTTTTACTGCGAGAAAATATCTTCTACAGCAGGTAATGTCGCGGGGAACAGCTGATCAGCACATAAAGTCCTACTACAGGCACAAGCCGACACAGCATAGCTATGGGCGGAATGAGAAAACCAAACGTTGGGTTATTTTGTCTAAAATTTTGCTCGAGCTAATAAAAAAATAATAATAAAAAAATATTATAATATTAAATAGGTAGTCTAGAGATATTGCCCTAAGTCTGTATTTTTTGTACACTCGGTGCTGAGCCGTCTAGGTAGGTACCACCGCAGTGCCAGATATCTTCCCGTAAAATAGGAGTGTTTTCAGGATAACAGCACACTAGCCAGTAAAGTTACCGGATATAAGAGACCTAACATGTGTCCACCCCGGTGACAGGCACAGTGATACGCCTGACCATGACAGATGCAGTTTCCGTCAACACTGCCCTGTGCCCATCACCCTAGATGATGAATAGACCCGTTAAGTTTACTAGCTATAGTGTCCTCATACCGGAACACAGAAGTGCAAAACACTCTTATTTCACGAGAAGATATCTGCCACTAAAACCAACAGATGAAACCTACCTAGAAGACACAGTACTGTTTCCACCACGTTTCTTCTTTTTCATTCTTGAGTATACCAGATCCTTTATTTTCCTAGTATTCAAATGTTGATTTTTCCAGGATCCCGTTGTTGCTGATGACGGTAGCATATTACCAGATCGTGCGGGTGCTGTGGAGAAATAAGAAGATACCTGGCCAAGCGTGTACTATGAGTCTGGCGACTGCAGAACAAAGTAAGGACTCCATGAGTTTATTACCATGTTGGTTATTAAAATCATTCATCATCAGCTCATCAAACGTCCCCATCTTCATCAGCTCATTAAACGTCCCCACCGAGGGGCACGAGCCTACCCGTATAAGGTGATTAGGCCTTAGTCGTCCACGCGGGCCCAGTGCAGATTGGACGACTTCACACACAACCTTCGAATCTCGTCGCAGGCGTGCATGAAGGTTTCCTCACGATGTTTTCCTTCACCGTAAGAGCGTCGGATAACGTACATATATTTTTTGAAAATTCGAAAATACATTGGTACGTGTCGGGATTTGAACCTCAGCCCTCTGGGTAGGAAGGCGACAGTCCACACCACTGAGCCACCGACGCAAACGTCCCCACCGAGTGGCAAAAGCCTACCCTTATAGGGCGTATAGGCCTTAGTCGTCCACGCGGGCACAGTGCGGATTTGCCGACTATACGCACACCCTTGAATCTCTTCGCACGCGTGTGCAGGTTTCCTCACGATGTTTTTCTTCACCCTAAGAGCGTCGGATAAACGTACATATAATTTTGGAAATTCGAAACAAGGCACACTATCATTTTTCTTAATCGAATCCCAGATATCGAACGCGCAACTGGTGTGTAGTAACAAACGTTTCAACAGTTACACTACATGGGTCGTCGTTATTGCTTTAGTTATATAACAATATTATAATATCATCATCAGCTCATTAAACGTCCCCACCGAGGGGCACGAGCCTACCCGTATAGGGTGATTAGGCCTTAGTCGTCCACGCGGGCCCAGTGCGGATTGGACGACTAAATATTATTATATATAAGGTAATATATATATATATATATATATATATATATATAATATATATATACTCGCGTGCAAGTAAATCGACTCAAGCCTCAAGTACGCATAACAAGTGATATAACTAAAAAATGCCTTATTATACCTCTATATAATGTTTTACATAATTAAAGCCTAGTAATTGAGCTTTAAAATGGTGTAAGTTGCATGAAAATCGATTCAGTAGTTTAGTAAAAAAGGTTAATGCTAATGATAATGTAAAAATGTTGAAAATTCATACAATTTCACAGTATGGGTTATTGTGTTTAAATGAAACAAAATGTGCGTAAGATAAAAAAATTATTCGTGTCAATATTTGGTATTCCCTCCTCTAGCTCTGATCACTGCTCTCATGCGATTCTTCATCGACCTTATCAACTTTTTAATGGATGATTGTGGTATTCGACCCCACTCTTCTACCAACGCAGACTTGAGCTCATTGATGTTTGTCGGAGCTGGATTCCTCGCTCTAACTTTCCTTTTGAGCTCGTCCCATATGTGCTCAATGGGATTTAAATCGGGGCTGAGCGCTGGCCAATGCATAGTGTGAATTCCAACTTCGTTCAGGAAATCACGTGTGGCCGAGCAGTGTGACATCGGGCATTGTCATGCATCAAGATGAAATTTTCCCCAATAAAGCCTTGATAAGGGACAACTTGATCCAGTAGAACATTTTCAATGTAACGATCACTGGTCAGACCTCCTCCCCGGCCTCCCCCAGGAACGAAAACAAGGTCCGTTTTGCCTTCTAAGGAAATTCCAGCCCACATCATGCAGATCCGCCACCATATGCAACGGTTTCCACAAGCAGCACTGTGAAAACCGTTCACCGGGACGACGGTATACCCGACCTCTCCTGTCGCTGCCATGGAGACACATCCTCGTCTCATCTGTGAACAGGACTGACTGCCATTGCTCTATGCTCCAATCCAAATGTTCTCGAGCAAAGTGAAGGCGTGCTTGACGATGAGCTGTGGTCAACTTCGGGCCTGTAGCGGGTCTTTTCGGAGTAAGGTTAGCTTCTTCAACCTTCTTCTAACTGTCCACTGACTGACAGTCACCCCGCGAACTTGACGTAGCTCCTGCTGCACATCTACGCCGGTAAGGTGTCGATTTCGGAGAGAGGTCGAGACCAAAAACCGGTCGTCACGCTCCGAGGTGCACCGGCGTCGGCTGGTATTAGGCCTCCGAGTGAAGGCACCAGTCTCTTGAAACCTTCTGTATACTCTCGAGACAGCGGACTGACTCATATTCAAACGACGAGCGACTTCTCGCTGGTTCAACCCTTCTTGCAACAGGGCAACGACTTGAGCGGCTTCTTCAGGTGTTGTATCCATAATTTTCTTCAAATGACGGCTTTAATTTGCAGAGATGTGTTCAGGTCAAACGTCTAATGAGCGACTGATAAGAAAAAAACGATTACAGGGGGTTTTATAGGGGTTGTGTCGCGCAAGTTGTGAATAGAGCGCAGAGCAGTTTACGGGAGGTTGCGTTCAGTTGCATTCGAAGTACAAGTGTTTATTTAAATTACTGATATTATGCTACCATTTGAAAGCCTAATTACTAGGCTTTAATTATGTAAACATTATATAGAGGTACAATAAGTCATTTTTTAGTTATATCACTTTTTAGGCGCACTTGAGGCTTGAGTCGATTTACTTGCACGCGAGTGTATATATATATAATATAATATTATATATATATATATATATTATATATATATATAATATATATATATATTATATATATATATTATAGTTATATAACAATAGGTTACAAATGACTACCCTTTCGCTAAATGTTTTAAATAACATCAGATGAAATTTACACGAATTATTACAAAGCCTTCTTTATCATTACGCATCTTTTACGTGCCGCGCGTGCTCGTTATGTCGAGTATGTACTTATCCATATGTACATTAAGTTGGAGGTGTCTGTTTTTATTATTGAAATAACCATATTTTTCTTCAAGCATATGATATAAATAAACGGAGCAAACACCAAAAGATTTTTTTATCTGTCTGTTTGTTCCGGGTAATCTCTGAAACGGCTGGACCAATTTGGACGGTACTTTTTTGGCAAATAGACGATTTAATAAGGATAACATAGATTACTTTGCAATAAGAAAATACTTTTTATCTAAGAAAAATAAAGCAGTGTAGTACGGCGCGGCGCGCATCTGACATCGCGTGTGTTGCGCGCTTTAAGCCAGTGAAGCAATTTTTTTTTACTTGGTTTTGTGATTAGCTAACATCCTGAATAAACACACAGGCTACTTTTTACTGCGGAAGATCATCTAATAGCGCATGCAATATCGCGGGGCACAGCTTGTTTTTAAAAATGCCACCAGAGTGGCTTTAAATAAAGGTTATTTTCAAAAACGGTACAAAGTTAGCCCGGTCAGCTGTTGTTAATATGTATTTTATTTGTTTCAGCACAATTGCAATCCCGAAGGAAAGCTGCCAAAATGTTGGTGGCCGTGGTGATAATGTTTGCCGTCTGCTACTTCCCCATACACTTGCTTTGCATTCTAAGGTTAGTACTTATTAAGATATATTATAAAAAAACTACCCGCGCGCGTGAACGGACGTGTACGATTATGCTTGTAATATTTTAAATAATAAAAGTAGTAATCATCATCATCAGCTGATTAAACATCCCCACCGAGGGGCACGAGCCTACCTGTATAGGGTGATTAGGCCTTAGTCGTCCACAAGGGCCCAGTGCGGGTTGGACGACTTCACGCACAATCTTTTAATCTCTTCGCAGGCGTGCGCAGATTTCCTCGCGATGTTTTACTTCACCGTAAGAGCTTCGGATAACGTACATTAATTTCGAAAATTCGAAAACACATTGATACGTGGCGGGATTTGAACCTGCGCACTCCCGATAGGAAGACCACAGTCGACACCATTGAGACACAAATGCTCAACCGTACCATTTATTCATTCCTTAATTGCCCAACCATAATGTTCATATAATGTTACAAAAATTATGTCAGGTGTTATGTCTATACCCTCTTGCTCTGTCATTAGCCTGCCTTTGTTATTTTTTCATTATCTCTTGCTAGTTCACTCGGAAATACCCGAAAATAATCCCAATGAAAACCTCTCAGGCCTTACTCGTAACGCTGTAAGTACTTTGAAATCCTAAATAACCCCTTTTTCCTTGAGAGCTTTATATTATCCCAAACCAAATCCTACTTCAACATATATGGAATATGTGAGGGGAATGAAATATATCGGTCCATTAAACAAACTACTCCAATTTTTTTGCGTCGAATCCAATTAGGATTGGCAGCGTTCCGGAAGTTAAGGGAGATCTTTTCGTCCAAAATACCTCAGTGTCTGAAGACGAAAGTCTTTGACCAGTGTGTGTTGCCGGTTATTACATACGGAAGTGAAACGTGGTCGCTTACTAAGGGCCTCTTAAATAGGCTTAAAGTTGCTCAACGTGCTATGGAAAGGGCTATGTTAGGTGTTTCCCTACGCGATAAGATCCGGAACACGGATATCCGTAGGAGAACTAGAGTGACCGACATAGCCCACAGGATAAGCAAGTTGAAGTGGCAGTGGGCAGGGCACATAGTGCGTAGAACCGATGGCCGATGGGGCGGAAAGGTTCTCGAGTGGAGTCCGCGTAAGGGAAAACGAAGCGTAGTCCGACCCCCAACCAGATGGTCTGATGATCTGGTTAAGGTGGCAGGAAGCAGATGGATGTCAACTGCAAGGGATCGGTCCGCGTGGAAATCATTAGGGGAGGCCTTCGTTCAGCAGTGGACTTTCTAGGTTGTAATGATGATGATGATGATGAACAAACTAAATAAATGGCACAACGTTCACTTTTTTGGAATGGATGGAAGACTATATAAACAATTCGGCGTAGTAGTTGACACGTCGGCTAATACACCAAGGGTTTCGGGTTCGATCCCGGGAAGTATAAACATTTGTGTGCATGTACATGTCTGTTTGTATTGGTCTGTATGTTTCTATGTAGGAATTTTCGAATAATAACATATATACGGTTGCATTGAGTTACCTTCTCTCTTGAAGTCGGTTAAAAAATGGTGTACCTAAGTATCTACGTCCGTTGTTTAGTACCGACATAACAGGCTAATGCTGAATTTGGCGCTAGATGGCGTGGTATATCAATGGACATTTATTTATTTAGTTTAATTTAGAAGTAAAATAATATAATAAAATAATATGATTGTAACTCGGCGCGTTTTTTTTTTTTCGAACTGACTACTGCTGTTGGCCGCAGATGGCCTTTACAACTTCACCGGGCAAGTGGCGAGCGCAGATGGCTCTCAGCCTTAATATTTACGCAACGAGCCTAAGGACGTCCCCGAACGGGACTCGAACCTCGGCTTAGGGCGTTGCGGGGGGGGGGGGGGGGGGCTTGGTAGCCTAACATATGTTTGGGGAGAAAAGCGGCCCGGCACATGCCGGTTACGCGAAAAGGGACTGTGCGAACCACAGACATCCGAATATACAATTAGACTGGACAAGCCGCTAAGTTATAGGCAGTCCCAGTGTTTTCGGTTTTCGTTCTTACTGTGAAAAGTTATTATATTTCTTGATAAATTTACTGATTCATTGCGATATGGCATGTTACAATTGCACAGGATGGCATTTTGGAAAAAACGGTAATTTCTTCTAATATTCGTGCGTCTGACTTGTCTCACAGAGCGTAAACTGGCAGCCAGTGTATGCTCGTTGAGCTTACATTTGTCGCACTTTAAACGCGGCTTGCCCCATCTCTGTATTGGGAATCTGTGGTGCGAACCTACAGGACACGCGACGATGGCCCCCGCCGGTGTAACTCGGCGCGTGTTTCTATATTTGTATATATGTGAGAACAGGAAGGGTAATCTGCAGTTATGTAATCTTTGATGACTTTTTTTGTTGTTTTAAGTACTCTAATATGTATATTCAGTTATAAGCTGTAACATTGTCTTAAACTAGAACTTCTGCCTTTAAACTGTTGCACTGTTTGGCAGACATTATTTTGTGTAAATGTAATGTAACCTTAAAATAAATAATACCTTTAAATCTTAAGATTTACCGTGGTTCGAGCTTTTAAAGTAACATTACAACTCTGATTAATGGACTATTTATAATCCTGATTTAAGAGTATTATTAAGAACCCTAGGTGACTCAGTACGGAGGCTTTCATACAATAAATAAACTATAAATATCCACTGACATTCACACAGCGCCATCTAGTCACAAGTTAAGTGTAAAGCCTATATTATGGGTACTAAACAACGGATAAACATACTTATAAACCCTTTTGTTTTGTAAAACATATATATGATACATAGAAAACACCCAGACCATTACAAACAAGCATGTTCATGCACACAAATATTTGTACTGTCCGGGGATCGAACCCGGAAACCTTGGTGTTGTAGTCGACGTCTCAACCGCTACACCAAATGGGTCGTCAACTATAAATATCCACAGGCATTCACACAGCGCCATCTAGCCTCAAACTAAGCATCAGCCTGTAATATGGACACTAAACAACGGATAAACATATTTATTAACTTTTTTGTAAATACATATTATACATAGAAAACAACTGGATCAATACAAACAGACATGTTCATGACAGCACAAATGTTGTACTGCCCGGGGAGCGAACCCTTGAACCCTTGTGTAGTAATCGACGTCTCAACCGCTACACCAGATGGGTCGTCAAATATAATATAGGGGGCAAACGAGCAAACGGCACAACCTGATGGTAAATAACACCGGCAACATCTGAAATATCAGAAGGCACTGAAATAACTTAAAAGTCCTCGGCTGGTCATAGCTGAAAATCAGCGGTTTGCTGTCGGCAAACCAAATGCTGAGCTGTTGGCCATTTTGTATCCCTGCGACACACATGGCGCAATTTAAACTGTGTTTTTTTTTTTGTGTTAATTTTTTTTTTTAATGCATTGGT